>JAVYIG010002272.1:0-259922 GCA_035222895.1 Strongylocentrotus droebachiensis | reverse complement strand
CCACTCTCTACTTATTTTTGCACTTTCGCGCTTCGCGCTTGACATTTAGCTCGTTGCTTTTTAACGCTGCGGCTTTGCATTTGGCGCACTGCATTTGATTGAATAAATTGAATAAATTCATCAATTTATTCTTGTCTCATATACGGATGTCTCATTTACGTATGTATTATGAAAATAAGATAGCAAAATGTGTATATTGATGGTCATCTTGCGAGTAATAACCAATTAACTGCTCTCATCGGGCTCTCATCATTAATGTTTCTCTTCATTTTTTTTGTTGATGGTGAATTGTTTGGGGGGATGATTGTACAGGCCACCCCCCACCTGAAATATTGGGGGGATATATCCCCCCATCCCCCCCCCCCCCCCGGATTGACACCCATGAACATAACACTTGGCGAGTGCCTGAGTCATGCAAAATAGATAGTCTGTGAAGACTTTGGATTTGGGAGAAAACTTTTCATTTCTTAAGAGGGTACCATGACTCAAAAAGTTGAAATAACGCTGCTCAAGAGAAATGTATTTCTATGCATTTTGAGAAGCGCTTGACAATTACCTAAAACTTACATCCTTCGTGGAAATCAGCAGCCGCACTGCTGTTGTATAACTTATATGTATTAAAGGGAAATGTTTAGTAACGAGGAAGACAACGTGCTAGTATTTGAACGAATATGGGTTCATTAAGGGGGTCTTATAGGTTTGTAGCCATCTCTCAATGTATCAGATCGTCTTTTGCTATTAAATCCGGATTGTCCACGGGGGGTAGTTGTCCTCGGGGGGTAATTGTCCTCGGGGGGGTAATTGTCCTCGGGGGTAGTTGTCATCGGGGGGTAGTTGTCCTCGGGGGGTAATTGTCATCGGGGGGTAATTGTCCCTCGGGGGGGTAATTGTCCTTGGGGGGGTAGTTGTCCTCGAGGGGTAGTTGTCCGGGGGGTAATTTTCGGGGGGGTAATTGTCCTCGGGGGGTAGTTGTCCTCGGGGGGTAATTCTCCGGGGGTAATTTTCCGGGGGGTTATTGTCCTTGGGGGGGTAGTTGTCCTCGGGGGGTTATTCTCCGGGGGGTAATTTTTCCGGGGGGTAATTGTCCTTCGGGGTAGTTTTCCGGGGGGTAAATTTCCGGGGGGTGATTGCCCAGGGGGTAATTGTCCTAGAACCCTTTGGCACAAACTAATCACCAAGTGGCGCAAAGTAGCCGTCTATTGGCGCGAATGGCGCCAACAGGTGTGAATTTTTGAATCAAATGGCCGTGTAATGGCGCGAACTGGCGCAAACTAGCGCAACATTTTGGAGCAAGCGGGTGGCATTTGGCGCACGCCATATGGCACCCAGTTTATTCCACTTGGCGACACATACCGAGCGGACATTAATTCGGCGCCACAGCGAGCCACTACGCGCCATTCACATAATCTTTGGCGCGAACTGGCACCAACTGGCGCCGGCCCCAGTGGACTCATAGCATTAAAAAAGATATACACATACATTTTTTTAATTTGTCATGATTTGTGTTAAAATGAATGAATTTCAGCCATTCAATCAATGTATGGGTATGACTCACATCCTTGAATGGGCACGATTTAATAGAGAGAATAAGATAATTTGTTTAGGGTGAATTAAATGCATTCAAAGCTCATATAGCCCGCGGTCAGGTGTTCCAAACTAATCCTCTTAACTATGAATATTCCAATATATGTCATGAATTCGTGCACCATCTTCCTTTTATAATCAATTTATTCTTCCTCTTAAACTAACAAAAAACTGACAAGAAAAAAAGGCGACAGATAGGAAAATAACATAATGAATACTCGCATTCATTAATCAATAAAGAATATTCGAATCACTTTGGAGTCGTTTTTAATAAAATACATTACAAGGACGTGGAAAACATATTCCAATAAAGGATATCTGCATGAGTAAACACACCGCCCCTTCCGGCATAGCTCTGTATCTAGGATAAAGACAAGGATGTGAAGAAGTATTTTGACACATGAATTTCTGTCGGTAATTAGTTGACGGATATTTTGATTGCTTACGGATAAAGGGAACCGCTGATGTTTGTAAGTGTAAAAACAATCCCAGGATTTCAAAATCACTTAGGAGTTATGAATTCAAATCCTTTAATTACATATTCATCCTAAGAAATTGTAGGGAGTAAGAGTTCCTTGGATGCGATAAACACTTCGAAGATTTTTACGGTTTTTTTTTTTTGTCGTCACCGTTTCAAGAGAAAGGGAGAGAGGAGAGAGAGAGAGAGAGGGGGGGAGAGTGCGAGAGGGAGGAAGAGAGAGAGAGAGATAGAGAGAGAGAAGAAGAAGAGATATAGGGGAAGGAATAGTGCGAGAGAGAGATAGAGAGAAGAAGAAGAGAAACAGAGATATAGGGGGAAGGAATAGTACGAGAGAGAGAGAGACAGAAGGGATAGATAAAGAAAGAGAGAGAGAGAGAGAGAGAGAGAGAGAGAGGAGAGAGAGAGAGAGGGAGGAAGAGAGAGATAAAGAGAGAAAGACAAAGAGAGAGAGAAGAGAGAGAGAGAGAGACAGACAGAAGGGATAAATAAAGAAAGAGAGAGAGAGAGGGGAGAGAGAGAGAGAGAGAGAGGAGGAAGAGAGAGATAAAGAGAGAAAGACAAAGAGAGAGAGAGAGAGAGAGAGAGAGAGAGAGAGAGAGAGAGAGAGGGTGGGGGAAGGGGGATGAGAAGACGTCAAACAAAATACTCTGAAAAATAGAGTGGGCGTATAAGAGTACTGACAAAGCACATTATAGGGAGTAGGTCAGAACCAATATTGCATTCGGACGATAATCGGCATAGTCCAAAATATTGTTATTCATTTATCTCTCGCAGTTCTCAATGTTGTTGTGATGATATAATTCCACCAATGCTCATGCTGAATGGAAAATACATTTAAATGTAATCTTCACTACCATGACCTGTGGAGCACCGTTTTAGAAATCTCGTTATCAATAACAATTTACGGGGATGGACAATACGCTAATAATAATAATAATAATAACAACAATAAACATTATTTGTATAGCGCATATCACTGACACAAAGAAAGTCTAATACATGAAAATAATTAATTACAAACAACAATATTGATACGCAATTAATTTATAGCTTACATTTAATAAATTGTACTTTCAGGTAATACCAATTTTTAAATGAAAAAGAAAATTAAATGAAATGAAATTAAATATTAAATATGTACATAGTACTAAAGAAGTCACTAAACATCTTGGACGAAATTATCAATTTACAAAAAGATAGGTCTTCAACAGTCTTAAATGACTCTGTTGTGCTTGCTACTAGAATTATCGGATCTGTTCATTTTATTTCATATTCTCTCTATGATTTCTTTTCCCCAAGTTACTTTACAACCTGATATTAACATGAGAAACAAATAGTGTGACTGAACGATATTGATTTGTGTATCTTATTTCATCTTCTCTGTATGATCAATTTCTAAATTCGCTTTACGAGCTGAGAGCCACATTGACAAACAAAGTATGTCTGATACATTATCAAATAATTAAAATGTTTGGCTGAAACTGAAATTTGTGAGGGGGCGTACACTGGCCCCATCATTTTTTTTATACGCTACTGATAGATGATGAAGAAAAACCTGATCATCGTCATGGTAAGCTCATATTGTTCCACATGCTTGAAGAAGTATTAATGTTAAAGAGTAGGTTTAGTTCTTGTTTATATGAGACATAATTTGTGAGGTTCCAAATTCTTTTTATGTCAGTTTGGAATTGTTCCATATTACAAATACTCCCTGACAAGGAGTGATTTTTAAATGGTTTGGATCAAAGTTTGTTGACATATATGCTTGTGTATTTTCATTGCAGTTCCTATGACTGTATGTGATTTTCAGCAAAGTTTAGTCAATTTGTTCTTATAATTCGCAGCCACAAAATATTATCTTGTAATGAATGTTCAACCAAGGGAGGGAAAGTCTCAGCTCCCTGATCAACCTTCTTTTTTTTAAATATCTAGGCAGTTTAGTTTTAAAATGCATTAGCAAAACCTGTACTCGACTTTAAACTTTAATAGTTATACTTCTTACAGAACTTATAAGGAAAAAGAACGTGTTAACCGGAGATCATTAATACATCATCTCCTCTCGTGTCATACAACTAAGTACCCGGTACTTCTTTTAACTTTCTCCGCCGTTGGTCATAAATTCTTAACGAATTTCTTCTCGGAGGGGGTTTCGAGCATCTTCAAAGTTAATACTGGGCACAAACTTCAACACTTCAGCAATATACATTCTAGAACGTTGGCGTTGTGATGACGTTTAATAAGTGTTTTACAGAGTGTGTGTGAGAGAGAGAGAGAGAGAGAGAGAGAGAGAGAGACAGACAAAGAGACAGAGAGACAGAGAGACAGAGAGTTGGGGAGGGGTAGGTGAGAAAGAGAAAAAAAGGAGATAGGTAACGCAAAACAAAGTGTTTTGCAACCTTCTCTCACATCCCATCACTCTCTCGAAATATACATAAACCAGATATTTCTGGTCCCCCCCCCCCCCGCCAGTGGCCCTTCCAAGTCTGGTTCCATGCTACGCCACTGCATCGAGGCATATCTCGATTCTTAAAGCCTGAGACAGAGTTGTCTATAGGATAATGCACTGCCATACGTCACCATGTATATCGGCTTAGCGTAAGAAAGACACGAAGGGTGGTAGTTTGTATCTAAAAAATACATATTAATCTAAAAGAAAAATCGTCAAGTTTGACATTCCAAGTTCTGTTGAAGAAATGTTTAATATTTCTCGTTTCTTTAGCAACTAACAAGTAATCCTAATGCATACTAGTATAGACGTGGTATAAAGAAATTGGGAGGGAAGGAGGTACTGTGGTAGAGGAAGAAGCGTTTAATACAGCGGCACGATTTCACTTTTATTTTGTAATCGTTCTTCTCTTTGTGCGCCAAATTGATATTAAATAATTGCGCCCCGCTTAGAGCCCTTCAGCAAAATCGTTATTCTGTGCTCGGGGTTCAAGTGGCGATAGCCTACCCTCAAGTGCAGTCACGTGATTGAAGTGGTCCTATGGCGTGCCTCCAAGGGTCACGTGACGAATGAAGAGGGGTTTTGAAGGAGAAGAGTAGGAATCATCTTAAAGGAAAGGGCATATCGGTCAACGTGACGAGAGGAAAGTATTTTTAGCGTTGCAATTGAAAAGAGGGCAATAAAAAAGTCTACGTTTTATAATTGTGAAGTCTGTTGCCTATTGCAGACGAGACGTTTTCGATTGCTTTATCATCTGCTTTAATCAAACTTGCGAAGGCAACTAGCACATACGCAAGGAGTTCAGATTATTGTCTGCACCGTTCATTATGCATTCAGTTCACGCTCATACGATCGTGCGAGTCGCTGACGCAGACATGCGTCAGGCGAGTAAACGCCTCAAGCCCATTGCATTCGCGGAGTAATTTCGGTTGCGTTATAACCTCCGCAAATAGAGTCTATATCAAGGAAATTTAGTGCATGTATCAGCATGCAATTCAACGCGGTGCTCATTTTCGCGTTCATCTTATGTTAGATATGTACCTCTATCAAGGAATGTCAAAGACAGTACAAGTCGATGGCGCATCTCTACGTCAGTGAAAAGACACAACGTGTATTAAACTGGTATTGTGTGCAACGGGTATTGGTAGTGAGGCGAGAGACATTTGAATAGCTAATAGTCCGTGGGCCAGAGGGGGCTACCGTGCACCCCCCATATGATCCTACTTTTTGGGTGTCATTTTGTTCATTGGGATCTATAATATCAGAAAAAAGACGTTCCCAAGAAAAAAACTCATTTGGACACTGTTTTTTGGCTCCTTATTTGAAGATATGTAAAAATGTCAGTTTTTCGTGTTTTGCACACTTTCTTAGGGTTTGTGAAATATGTGCTTACATTTTACCCCGTTTCTCAGCAGATATAACTCTAATCTCCACTAAATTTATAAACAATCTTTTAAACTATACAACAATAGGTAGACAAAATTATATTATTTTATTTTATTGTCTTCAATTATTAATGACGTTATAAATTTGCATATATTTTGATATGCAAATTTCGGTCTCAAAACCTGTCAAAATCACCTGAAAGTTATATTTTGTCTGCTATTATCATGAAATAAGTTTTCAAACCCCCTAATTTGGTGTACAATTATTCATTGATATGTTATCTGATGTTTCCTGCAAAACAAAATCAGTCAACTCATGTAGACATTGTTTTTTCTCCATTATTTTGTATGTAAACATATCAGTTTTCCGTGTATTATACATTTTCTTAGGGTTTGTGAAATATGTGCTTACATTTTACCCTGTTCCTCAGCAGATATAACTCTAATCTCCACCAAATGTATAAACAATCTTTTTAAACTATACAACAATAGGTGGACAAAATTATATTATTTTATTTTATTGTCTTCAATTATTAATGAAGTCATAATTTTGCATATATTTTGATATGCAAATTTCTGTCTCAAAACCTGTCAAAATCACCTGAAAGTTGTATTTTGTCTGCTATTATCATGAAATAAGTTTTCAAACCCCCTAATTTGGTGTACAATTATTCATTGATATATTATCTGATGTTTCCTGCAAAAAAATTCAGTCAACTCATGTAGACAATGTTTTTTCCCCATTATTTTGTATGTAAACATATCAGTTTTCCGTGTATTATACAGTTTCTTAGGGTTTGTGAATTATGTGCTTACACTTTGCCCTGTTTCTCAGCAGATATAAGTCTAACCTCCATCAAATTAATAAACAATCTTTGTAAATCATAAAACAACAGGTAGACAAACTTATTTTAATTTATTTGATTGTCTTCAATTATTAATGACGTCATAAATTTGCATATATTTAATATGCAAATTTCTGTCTCAAAACCTGTCAAAATCACCTAAACGTTGTATTTTGTTTGCTAATATCATAAAATAAGTTTTCTAGCCCCCTTTGGTGTAATATTATTCATTGATATGTTATCTGATGTTTCCCACAAATTTTGTCCCCCGGCCCCCCCCCCCCCCCCCCCCCCCGCATATTACGATTAATACATTCTGTATATATAATGTACATTCAATTAAAGTTCCTGTTTAAAAAAAAAAAAAAGCTCAACAAGCAGTATTTCAGTTACTATTGGGGCTAGCCTGTTAACATCAAACTAAATCAAATACAGTATATTACCACATACATCATTGTTTCCTTTTATAGTATCAGCCTGAAGAGGGGGGGGGGGGGTCAGACAAAGCCAACTTATTCAGCAGTTGGTCATTAATCCCATTATATGCTATAATATAGTTGTGTTGTTTATACAAATGAATAATCAAACGTATACGGGGTACAATTTCACGAATTTCAACTCACTTGACACAATTAGCAATGGAAGAAGCATGCATCCTCATTCTTGAAGACATTTCAGATGTGCACGGTTATCATCGGGAGTGCTACCAACTTTTTACCAAGAATCTCAATCGACTGTCAGAGATCTTATCTAATGCCACAGAACCTTCAACATCCCGTCCACCCAGATCGTCAATTGATAAAATCATCTTCGATCCTGATTGTATCTTTTTGTAAAAAGGAAGGCTCAAAATCAATCAAAGAAAAAAGCTCTTGGACAACAGAAAGTCAACAATGTAGATTTTGGTGGGTGACAAGTACGATGAAGTAGCTAAACAGAGAACAATGAAAGTAGCCAACAAGAAAGCATTTGCCTGCATATGTAGATTAAATTGTAGATGATGAAATACCTGGCCCTCAACCGCAGAAGCCATTGCCTGTATAGATGACCAGATTCCTACTGAGCTAGAGAAGTTTCTGAACCATTTGTTGAGTGGAAATCCATCTCGACCATCACAAAGAGTGACTAGTCTTGTCATATCTCTTGGGCAAGATATATGTAGGGCAGCCACAAATGGAAAGTGGAAAATGTCCAAGCATATTCTGGTATGGATGACTCTGAGACATCTCTTACGCAGTGCTCAATTGATCACATTCATGAATCGCCTTGTTCTTTCAGAAAGCTATTCATTTTCACTTGAGCTTGAATCTGCCATAGCACAAGCGCTACAGTAGACTTTCGGTATTCTATCTAGACAGGTAGTCCGCCATCCCGTGGAGCCATCAGTCTTCCATTCAGACGTTGACGATTTCAACCAACACATTTCAAGCTTAAGTGGTTCTGGCTCTGTCCACACAGCCCATGGGATTATGCTGCAGGAGATTTCTAACAATGAGACAGTTGAATCTTCAAATATCACAGTACCCTCAGAAGCACGTACATGAACCAAAGATCGTTCCTTGGCTATTGAACATGAAGGTCCTCTTCCACCTTGTTATGTCAACCGATATAAAGCATTCAAACAATGTGCCAGAAATGATATGGCATGGATGCTTGTCCGAAAAAGTAGTGGAGAGACAGGTCAAGAGCTTCCAGGTTGGGCTGGATTTGTCTCAATAACATGGGAGGTGCCTTCAAATGTGACGACCATAGATTACTATCCTGTTATAAAATATCTCATAACAGAATACGATACAATCCACGAGTGCCCGAGAGCTGCAGAAGAAGCAAGCCGCAAGGTTGGCCAAGACTATGTCATAACAACATTTGACTTGGGCGTGTGCATGAAGGCATATCCTCTCATTTGGAGTCATCCATAAAATTACAAGAAACACATTGTGTTGATTGGCACTTTCCATTTGATTTGTGCATACTCCAAGATGCTTGGAAAGAAAATGGAAGGATCCGGACTTGAAATTATTCTCTTGGAAGCTGGTCTCATGTCTTCTGGGTCTATGAAAGACGTCATAACAGGAAAGAACTGCAACAGGAGTCTGCATTGTCACAAGACAATGGTGGAGTGCTTAGAAAGGCTCCTTTTTTATGAGTTTCTGTCAATGACTGGAAAAGATGATGCACTTGTTGGTATAGCTGAAGAATCAAAGAATATCTTCCAAGAGCTAATTCGATCACCAACAAAGGAGAGGCTTGCTGAGGTTGTTGCTAATGCAGATCTGAAGGCGTTAATAGAGTCATACCTTCAAAGCTGATGTTCGAAGAGGATATCTTGGGAAGACGGCACAATTTTTGATGTCGTAATATGTTGATTGCGTTTGGATTGATCTGTCATTGATCAGGTCTGTGAAAGAAAATGACTGTCCATTGTACTTGCACTGCCTGTTCCTTATGCCTGACCTGGTCACAATTACTCCCGGTATCTGACCTACCTTGATGTATTCTTGGTAAACATTAAAGATTCACATCCTGGTGCCATGACATTGCTCAAAAGAGGTGCAATAAGTGTTGCCAGGTCGCTCATTCCAGGGAACCGATGTGCTGTCGACAAGACAATTGAGGAGATAATTCTGAAGCATGGCAAATTTCGCGGTGGGGGTGGTAGTGGTGTCGGTGTCTCTGGCATAATTGAGAACTACAGTGTATATCAGAGGTGGGCTCAAACATTATGCAGATAATTATGACGTTTGATGCTCACCGTGTAAATAAACACAGAGATCAACAACCAACTCCGATGAGGAAAAGTGAGGGATGTGTATTTAAAAAAGGCCATAGATGATGTAAAAAGCTTCCTCAATCATGTTGATGTTGATGACAAGAATGGATTGTATGTTTTTTCTTCCGGTGCCCACGTTCCAGCTGAGGTTGAGAAAGATGTCATGCATGCAATTACCACAGGGAAAGACCAGAAAGAGATGTTCATCAAAGAGCGATTAGAGAAAAAGACATCGTTCTCTGACCCCTTCAAGAAACTGAAGCTCAAACCATTAGAGAGACAAAAGAGAAATTCAAGCTTAAAACATCCCAACGAAAAGTAAAAGAGTACAAGCAACAAGGGGACATTGCTATCCAGCTGATGGTAAAGGCACAAAGTTCAGTCAGCCAACTTGATCTATGGGAATTCTTTGATCCCTGTTCTCTACTCAATTGGAACATTGGAACAACTTCTTTGCTTCTTTGCTCGCAACCTCCAACCACTGGCAATTCCTTAGTAGTGGATGATGGTAATGCTGTTTTCTACTACCTAAAAGAGATGCCTGCATAATTCCACGATATTTGCATCAAAATTCACAATGGAGTATTGTCCAAATGCGATGTCATCTTCATCACAGACATGTACAAGCCAGACTCTTGGAAGTCAAATGAACGGACACGGCGTGGGTGTGCAAAGAATGATGATTAAAGGAGGCAAGACCAAAATACCATCTGACTGGAAGCAGTTCCTAACGAATGATGAGAATAAGAAACAACTTATTCAAGATCTTCTGGATGTCTGGAGTAAGCACGACGTGGCTAAGAGCCGGGCTAAGAGGCTGCATGGAAAAAGATGATATTCATCAAAGAAGGAGAAGCCCAACTGCTCACTTCTCAGAATGGGAGAGAGAGACACTGTGTTCTGAGATTCCATCTCTCAACTCAACCCAAGAAGAAACAGATTCACGCGTGATCCTTTACTGCCAATACGGTAAAGGAGCAAGTTTGTGATCATGTGCCATGTGCAGATCAAAAGCCAAAACAGCGATATATTTTTTATATTGCTTCATTACGCTCATATCACTTCAGACATTACATTACTCTTCCATACAGGGAGAGGCAACAAGCAGCGGCTCAAAGATGTCACTAATTTTGCCCAGCACTCCTTGGACTACATGTTTTCTCAGGCTGTGTCTCCACAAGCGCCTTTAAAGGAACCGGCAAAGTCAAGCCAATCAAACTGTTGCAGCAACGCAACAAATTTGTCAAACCTTTGACAGGACTTGGTGATTCGTGGACTGTACCAGAGGAGTTGCTATCCAACCTGGATTAAATGTACATTATATATACAGAATGTACTAGTTGTAATAAGCGGGGGAGGGGGGGGGGGGGATGCGCATACGAGTTGACTGAATACTGATTTTTTTGCGGGAAACATCAGATAACATATCAATGAAAAATATTACACCAAATTAGGGGGCTAGAAAACTTATTTCATGATAATAGCAGACAAAATACAACTTTAAGGTGATTTTGACAGGTTTTGAGACAGAAATTTGCATATCAAAATATATGCAAATTTATGACGTCATTAATAATTGAAGACAATAAAATAAATTAAAATAAGTTTGTCTACCTATTGTTGTATGATTTACAAAGATTGTTTATTAATTTGAAGGAGGTTAGACTTATATCTGCTGAGAAACAGGGTAAAGTGTAAGCACATAATTCACAAACCCTAAGAAAATGTATAATACACGGAAAACTGATATGTTTACATACAAAATAATGGAGAAAAAACAATGTCTACATGAGTTGACTGATTTTGTTTTGCAGGAAACATCAGATAACATATCAATGAATAATTGTACACCAAATTAGGGGGTTTGAAAACTTATTTCATGATAATAGCAGACAAAATATAACTTTCAGGTGATTTTGACAGGTTTTGAGACCGAAATTTGCATATCAAAATATATGCAAATTTATAACGTCATTAATAATTGAAAACAATAAAATAAAATAATATAATTTTGTCTACCTATTGTTGTATAGTTTAAAAAGATTGTTTATAAATTTAGTGGAGATTAGAGTTATATCTGCTGAGAAACGGGGTAAAATGTAAGCACATATTTCACAAACCCTAAGAAAGTGTGCAAAACACGAAAAACTGACATTTTTACATATCTTCAAATAAGGAGCCAAAAAACAGTGTCCAAATGAGTTTTTTTCTTGGGAACGTCTTTTTTCTGATATTATAGATCCCAATGAACAAAATGACACCCAAATAGTAGGATCATAGGGGGGGTGCACGGTAGCCCCCTCTGGCCCACGGACTATAAATGTTTATTTATACTTTCCGAATATCACTCTGTGGCTCAAACGTCGAGATACACAGTATTTATGCAATATATATCTTGTTAACTGCCTGAAAGAACACGTTGTTGAATTTCATGGCATTGTTATCGTATCACATTGTTTACATCGGGGAAGGATGTCAATCATTCAATGTGAAATGAGATCCTACGTGATGATACTCGCTCATAAAAATCTTGACCATCTGTTTGGTCATCTTCAGCATAATAGCCAAGTCACACGAAGAAGACCGACACCAGACTGACAACAGACCCAATACACACTATGGACATTAAGGACAAATAAAGCGGACAAAATATACAGTTCCCCATTCTACCCTCAACAATTCCTATGGTAGACAAAGGAACATCCTTACACTGCTATTAGGGGTATTCCTTTGTCTACCATAGCAATTGTTGAGGGTAGAATGAGGAACTGTATATTTTGTCCGCTTTCTTTGTCCGTCATATTCATAGTGACAATAATCCCAAATGGCCAGGAATTTGTCGGTTTGGATTTGTTGTCTAATGTGACTGAAATATGATTACAATACATTCCAGACCGGCGTACCGTAAATGGGTGGGTTGGCACGTAAACTATTTTGATACAACCCCTCATAATTACAAACCAGGTATAGTGAGGAAGTCGATTGGTTATCACAAATAATCTAGTGAAATAACGGCAATTTACGAGAAAACAAGCCCCGTTGAATCAGTAAAATTTGAACAATTGATGACCATAACACTTTCACCCAATTTGATCACTGTTCTTTGAAATGTACAATTACTGGTCATAATAAACACAAAACTGGACGTATCCTCGTTTTCCACGCGCACCACTGATATTTTTGTCAGCATCAGGTATAGTCACCTTTTTTTCGCTGAATTACCCGAACACGTCGTATTAAAGTTGATAACCAAACCTAAATATTATCTATATAGCATATTTTTTTTAAATGGGAGTTTAGGTAAACCGAAGAGCTGTTTATCAAGTCCCCCTTAATCGCAACTGCAACTTCAGTAACTTTAATTATCTTGTTCATCCAATTTTCATGAATATAAAATAAAAGCAATCATAAATGATGCAATGTGTGAGAAACCCCCGTTTCACGTAACTTCAGATTGGAATGAGGTTAAACGTCAACCGTCTATATGATTACCCTCAAACGTCCCATAAAGAAAGAACCTCCATCGTACCACTTGTTCGAAAATCATCTTCTCCCAGAATCCCTCGAGGTCGATAAAAACAGACTGTGTTTCTCGAAATCAAATGAACAATCTTTCACATCATCGAACCATTCTCTGTTTCCATCCAAGTGCAAAACTTAATTTCCGCCAATACAACTGCCTAGATTTCTTGTAATTTGCCCGTATTGTATATTGACCATCTCTTGGGAAGATATCGAAGAAAGGAAATTCTTTTTTTCGTGTAAAAGATTCACGTAAAAGCCAGTTCAATTCATCATGAGGTAAATAGTTTCGTTTAAAGACACACTGTCGGCAGTTTCCCTGTGCATCGGTTCGTAGTTCGCATATCCCTGAATTACTTAGGATTACTAATAATTTGTGTACATATTTTTCTCGCAGCGAAACTGGTGTCCCACAGAGAACTTGCTTCGGGACGCTCTTAAAGATGCGTAATTTATCATGTTGGCTTTTCATTACGGCGCTGTTTATCGTAAGTGGTTAAAAGGTGCGCCCATGAGTACATTCTGCAAGACCTGTTGGTCGTAAAATCGAAGTCCGCGCTCGGATCTAATTACATCCGTTATCGGGTATAATAGCCAAATGATTAAAACAAATATTAATGATAACCAACGATTACGTGTCTTTAAAGACCACCTTGCAATATTGATAGACAATGTTCCTTTAAATGTTATGATAACACTTAACTCTGTATCGAGTCATGTTCACTATACAAAAACATTCCAACTTTGATCCGTGATATGAAGTTAAGAAAGATATTGCCGAATATCCTAAAACTATGTTAAAGAAATCAAATGGAAGGGCGCTCGGTGATGAAAATAACATATTATTCACTTTAATTGCTGCCGAAACGTGTGGGTACAGAATATTTGTAAGTCCGAAAAGAAAAGAAAGGACTAACATGAATAATTGACCAACAAAATCATATACGTGATTTTATCACACCGCATATCTTGTTCTCAAAAATATTCCCGGAAATGAAAGTTTTAAAAAGGTAGAAGGAAAAGCAAAAACAGAGTAAAAATTATCACGAGGAATGAAATAATAGGCCTATGACTAAAAACAGTTGGACATGGCTTAACGTTAATTGAAAATGTTAAAAAGAAGAAATTTGGACTAGAAAATGGACGAGAGTTAAATGGAGTTAAATGGAGGGGTGCTTGACATGCATATGTCATTCTAGGATGGGCGTGAGAGGGAACAGAATATCTGTTATTGACGAACATGTATACCATACTCGATATATCGGCGCCTCAGTTAGCACTTTTGCCTAGTTTCAGAAGGGGCTGAAAGGGGAAGAGAATTGGCATCATTCACCAACCTCGCTTTTTTATATCTGTCTGTCCACAGACCCTGCGACAAAATTGTCTATCAATACTGAGGAAATACTTTCCACTGTCCATCCTCTCGCCTCATAGAAACAAAGAAAGACAGGGTAAACCGACGTCCAAATAGAAAATATACTACTCCTACTACTACTACTACTACTACTACTACTACTACTACTACTACTACTACTACTATTTTTACTATTACTACTTTTACTACTACTACTTCCACTTCTACTTCTACTTCTTCTACTAATAATATGGATAATTGTAAATAAGGTCTGGTGAAGATTTTTGGAAGGAACTCGCTATTAGTTTTCGTCTAAGTGTTTCTTTAAAGCAATGTTTATCTAATTACAGTTTTATGAGAGTCTCGAGTAAATATTCTGAAGATGTATTGTGTGAACATTTAAACAAATAGTAGATATTAGTAAAATGATTATGTGCTGTAAGACAGCGTTTTATTTTGCCTTACAACAACAACACCAACAACAACACGACAATGCTTTGTTCCCATCATTATCTGTTTTGCATTCATAAATGTTGAATTATTTATATTATGTTGATTTGAAGTCACTGGCAGGTGGCTATCTCATTTACTCAGCTCTCAATCAACATAAGAAAAAGAGGATCATGGGGGACCAACAGGCACCGATTGGGGAAGTTTTCTATATAGAGGGAGCAAGTAGCTACCAGTAGGACAGTGTGGCTTTAACAGTGGCTAGAAGTACATCGGCTCTTTAAACGAGTACTTGTGTCATTTCATAAAGTATTGCCATTAGCTGTGTATAGATTCCATCGTAATTCAATCGTATCGAACTTCGGGCGAACAGCCGACTCATGTTTTGGGGGCAAAAAAATGCATGTCCAAATATTGGATCGATCTCTTGCACTCGGAAATCAAAACCCTTTATTCCTGCTTTAGAATGGCACAGTTTTGCCTTCAGGAAAATTTTCTAGAAAGAGTATATAGGGAAAATGTTAATGATATTGCACCTGTAATAAATATACTGTTGCCAGCGTAGGCGGAGGTATAGAGTATTACCATACTTATCCTTTTCACTACAATGTTGTCAGGAAAATACTAAATATAACACCTTTATCGTTCTGCGATAAGACTTGAGTATTGCATTTTGTGTGTAGTAGGCGATATTTTTTCCAATGGGAAACAAAGTTCAAAGCTAACGTTTGTAAAGTCGAAATTCAGAATTGAAATAATTCTGATTTACTGAGCGTGATCGTAAAGACTTTCAAGAAATCAACCAAAGAGCAATTAAAAAACTGTATTGTATTGGCAAAAGATACCATGTTCAGAATCGCGATAATCATGATAATACGATTAGGAAGAACACAAAAACAAGGCGAAGAGGGATTTAAAACAAAAATAAGGACGAAGGTGAGAAAGAGAAAGAAAAAAACATCCGCGTAACAGTTATGTCGGGGGTATATCCTGACAGAAAATGAATAGTAATGTTACTACCCACCCCCCCCCCCCCCAAAAAAAAAAGAGCTCCTATATTTTCAGAAGCCCCCCAGCCCGTTTGATGGTCGAAATGAGGGCGGGATGGGAGGCTGCCTGCCTATGCGATTGTTTACGTTAAATTATTTATTCATTATTATTATAATTTTCTTTCAAGGGACATGATACAATATTTCAATATCTGTTTTGGTAAATGCTTTTAATATTCTGTAGATTATACTCTTAATGTCATTCCGTTATTGAAAAGTCCTTCCTCGAGAAAAAAAATAATGTTCTATTTTACAGGTTGATATAACAACAACCGCAATATCATCTGCTTTTCAAAACTGATATGTATGTCAGTCATTAAAAATGTAACATCTCGGAACGCAATGTAAACGTATAGCAATTAAACTTTGTAATTTCCTTAGCGCGCTCACTAAGTATCATTGCATAAATTATTCTTGTCCAAATATGGCCCAAGTGACCAGCTTATTGATGACGCGTCGGGCTGGTTTTTCATCGTATCTTGTCTGCAATGTTCCCAAGGGAGTAGTAAATATATTCCTAAAAAAAAAACACATTACATTGCTGTCGGCTAAAATTCCCCGGAACTGCTACTTGGTAGTAATACGATTATTCCCTCTCTAAATTGTTTTGGACATCAAAATTAAAGGATAAATCCAAGCATGATAGCCATCTGCTATCTTAAAGGTAAAGACCAGTAATGGTCATGCGATTGCATTGTGAAAGAAACGTTGTGGAATCGATCAGAAAAGGTTGATCATCTAGCATCTAGCATCTGCAAGGTTCTGGAATCATCAAAATGATAAGAAATTTGGCCCATTCTTCGTAAAGTTACAAGCACTATACACAGAAAGATGTATATGGGACTACCCTATCTCTCTCACCAGACCATGAGAGAAATAAATTTACCAAATATATGAATTAGTAGGCGGTTTCCCGGCAAATTTGTTATCATCATGTATTAGTCAAAACATATTCTTTCACATGATTGAGAGCTTCCATTTCATTTTTTGAAATTGGGGCGTTGCCAATACTGGTCTTTACCTTTAAGGGCAAACATTTAACACGAAGAAAGCGAGGAGTGAGTATTTATAGACACGTCGATCTGATAGTTTTAAAAATCACAAAAGTCTGGACCACAACACATTCGATAATATCAAATTGCTTATTGTTTAAGCTCTTAATTTGTTCATTTGTCACGTATATTTGTTAACATGAAATGCATGCATTATATCATTCTAAATACAAACCAATTTTTAAATTGTCATTTCTGCATCGGCTCTAGAGGCACATCCCGTGTGACATGTCTGTGATGAATTTTTGGCAAGTGAGGATTTATGAGAAAAGGAGTTATTAGATAATGTGTGTGAACATGCTAACAGAAACACATGAAGAATAGGGGTCTGAAGTTCCATATTGATTGTGAACACATTTGCTAATTGACACGTACCCCTACAAAATCATATCAGAAATTCTGCATTCATCTTGTCATTATTTCGTTATCGTGTACCCTTTTTCAAATTTCACTAAATATTTGTTTCCCGGTTTCTACTATAACTCGAAGCACTTTGCTATCAAGATCAAGTAATGTTTTTTTACGGACTTATCTAAAGATAGATCCCGCGTTGCCTCTTGTAAATCCCCCAATGATTTAAACTGATATAAAGAGATTAATTGATAAACATAACTACGTAATGGATGCTATACTGAATTGGCTGAAGCGGTAATGTCAATGTAACGTAGTGCCGGACTACTTTCCCATCTGTTTTAACATATAAAAAGACTACATTTTAATTTTTTCAAAGTTCATGGCTCAGGAGGGTTTATTCTTTTTAGAGGAATATCATAATATGCTATCTATGATACGTTTTGAGTAGTGCCCTGAGGGAAAAGGAACTTACGAGAAAAACAAACATTTAGGAGAGTTATCCACGTCATACGTCGCAATCTTTAGTGATCTCATATATTTCAAATATTCATAACTTCCTTACTATTGGTCCGAATCATTTCAAACTTTTGCCATTCTGTTTCTGTTAGGTATCTGCTTTTATACAAAGCTACCTATTACAAGGGTAGGATTGCCCTTTAACCAACTTCTTCGTTGGCTGGTACCCTTGAAGACACTCACAATGCAAAAATAGTTCAGCTCTGTTGAATACATACAACATTTGATCATACCAACTCGAGTGGTTTCTTAGAATAGCTATATATAGCATTTGACTCTGATGCAATGTTCACCATGTGTTCCATGTGTAACATAAATCTTAAGCAAGCATACAAGTTTACGAGGTTAAGATACACATGCACCCTCTGGCAGAGAGAGAGAGAGGGGGGGGGGGGTGGAAGATGAGAAGGTTCATACTATCCGTTCACTTTTCAATTTGTTTTTCTTCTATCCCGAGGGCGATTGCTGAGCTCCCAATGTTCTTAAAGGAAAAGGTCGTACGAGCGCGATCCGCCTATATACAGATTTATAAACATGTTATCTGATCCGTGCAATCCAGTTTACTCATTTCATTCCCCTGATATTTATAGTATGTACGTACCAACATATTGGATACGTCATGATTTGATAAATAAAATGAACATTGCCTTACCATTCATAAAGAAATACTTATCATTCTAAAATAATTAAATACTCATGTATTTCATTCTCGATTATAAATCACATTGATACTAAAGATACAAGATAATCCATAAACAAATTTAGAAAATAAAATGGGGAACTACATACATAAAGCACAATATGCCTTGAACAAGCGAAGTTCCCAAATGATTCATATCATAATGTAAGGCAAAGATAACAACTAAAACAAAAAAACAAAAATAAAAACATTAATATATTTTTTTTAAAGAAGTTGTTTATAGCTGTTCACCGAGCTTTTCCTTATCATTGCTATTTTTTAGCAACAAAATAGTAGCCTGAACTTGAGATGTTGCTTGCATTCATTACAACAACAAAAAATAAATAAAGTGTATCATTAAAATTTGTATTTTTTACTTTTAATGGTAAAATATTAGATACTTTACATAAGACATTATTAGTATAAACAATTACATTATTCAAATTTTATTCGAATTAAAAACAAATCTATTTCCTCTTTGTATCAGGCGAATACAGAGATAATCATTATTTAATTTTGTCACACATGAAGGAGGGATGCGAAACCTTTGACGGGATTACCACATAAACGATACAGACATATTCGTACATGTATATACATTTATACATAATGCAACATATGATACTTCCATGCTAATGCATGGGGAAGATAGCATGAAAAATAGATCAACGTTTTACCTCGGAGCTACTCATGTTTTTAATTTACATGTAGATACCTGCTATGAGGTAATGGAACCGTCAATCAATCCGGCATCATTTCTTTTCATTTTGATTAATGGCATGACGTTATGAAAATGTCATGATAATACCGGATGGGAGGGGGCGGGGGAAGGTATGGGGGGGGGGGGTGGTCTGTTTACTATCCCGACATGCAATCATGATAATGTTGTCCCACATGAACCTGCTGAGAACAAGAAGGACGTTAGTGTGTGTTTATTGACGTAAGGCTAGTGCCCTTTTTGTATGCAGTTTTTACCTAATTTCAAATGGTCTTGTGAGAGTAGAAGGACATTAGCTCCAGTACACCCAACACAGAGTTAAGCCCTTTTTGCATGCAATGTCACCCGACATGTATCCGTCTATTGAGAGCTAGATGGAGATTAGTCTTTTGCATGCATCAACATAATGTTAGTGGCCTTCTGGCATGCAATGTTATCCTAATGTCACATGGTCTTGTAAGAACCAGAATAATATTAACTTGTGTATGACATTGACACAGAGTTTAGTGCCCTTCATGTATGCAATCCTAACCCACTTGTATATGATTTTTCTTTTGGTGCCTGAAGGACATTAACGTGTCTACTCCAACACAGAACTAACGCCCTTCTTTCTCTGACATGACTGACATGCATCTTTCACCCTACATTTATATCAAAAGGACATCATCAAACTCGAACACAGTTCACACTGGGTTTATGCCCTCATGACTCTCAACAGTCGATAAATACCTCTCTACAATTTGGTTTTTGATTTATGCATGTCTGCGAGTTGAAATAAATGGTCTCATATATCAAACTTTATGGATCAGTCACACATCTTCATTTGATATGAACCTAGCTGAACATGCCCTCAATCATGCTTTCATAATCTTTTGTACCATGTGGGGTATCTAATGATCTTTGTAGTAATCACCCTGGCATAATATTATATTATTTATCGTATCGACTGATATATTCGTAGTATTTCGCCTTTATACTGAATGTATCTATGAAATTGCCTTTGCAGAAACTGTTTAAAATGTTTAAAGATAATGTTGAGTATTGGTACCCGTTTCACAAAGCCTAATTTCAATGACAAATGAAAACAGTGACAAATCTGCTGATTACCAATCAGAAGCAAGGATTCTACTAGATTATGACAAAAAAATGTCACTTGTCACTGATGACAAGTTTTGTGAAATGGGGCCCTGGTCACGTGATTATGTTGGGAAGGAGACTGTTAAAGGCCCACTGCACTACTTGTAGCTACTTGCGCCCTCTATATAACAAACAGTGCCTAATCGGTGACCATTGGTCCCCCATGATCCTCTTTTCCTTATGTTAACTGAGAGCTGAGTTAATGAGATAACCACCTGTCCAGTGACCTTGCAGGGCGCTCTAATCCCTCAAGTAAACTACGGCAGATAAGCTTTAAGAAGCTATTCGGAAAGGAATGTGCATTGTGTATTATGCATTGAATAACAATGATGCTTTCTGTGAGGTTTTGAATAATAAAAATGAAGAAAAAATTGACTCAATCTTTGCTGAAAACCACACGCACTGTACACAGAATACGCTACATGGGACTACCGGCACACGTGTTGCTTATAAATGTAGTCCAAACTATTCAGCTACTACTTCTAGTCATGTTAACAAAAATGAGATATTAGAAGAGCACTCCCGCTGACGTTGCATTTCTACTACGACAATCTTCCAAATGGACATAATAAGACTAATAAAGCTCAAAAAACATTTTAATCTTTATCAGAGCTTAACACTCTCTTTAAACGTTCTTGAAGGCAACTCTCACTGTGACATGAACCTTGTTCTTTTTTCTTCTTCTATAAAATGTGACACCCCGGATAACGGTCGCTCATTTAACCGAAACCAATTCGATTAAGGCACCACCGGTACACATCGGTGTCCCTTAAGTAATTCAATAATCTATACTGAAAGTTATTCTGGTATATACCTGTCTTACGCCTCTTGCTTTTCGTATTCTTGCAAATCCCACCCGGCAAAGACGCTGGGTGGCGTTGGCTAATTGGCAAAGAGGTAAAGAGTGCAAATCCTTGGGATCAGGACATGGCTTGAGGTTACGTGTCTTGTACAGATTAACTGGAGTGGCGTTTAAAGGTTGTTTCATATGTAACAAGTTCCTTCGTCATTTTCCTTTGTATACACATACAAGTACAGGGCCCTGTAGTGGTTTAAAGGTAAAGACCAGTATTGGAAACGCCCCAATTTCAAAAAATGAAATGGAAGCTCTCATAACCAATCATGTGAAAGAATATGTTTTGACTAATACATGATGATAACAAATTTGCCGGGAAACCGCCTACTAATTGATATATTTGGTAAATTATTATATCTATTTGACTGTGAGAGGTATAGGGTAGCCCCATATACATCTTTCTGTGTAAAGTGCTTGTAACTCTACGAAGAATGGGCCAAATTTCTTATCATTTTGATGATTCGAGAACCTTACAGATGCTAGATGCTAGATGATCAACCTTTTCTGATCGATTCCACAACGTTTCTTTCACAATGCAATCGCATGTCCATAACTGGTCTTTACCTTTAATCACTTGACTGATAATGCACAGGGCGTGGGTCTAAGCATCGCTACAGCACGTATGTCCTTTAAGTAAAGGCATTGTTTAATAATGTTTCAGGTATTACAGATCTGACATGCATGGCCCTACGTGGTTTAGTGTCTTTGATATGGTGTTATATTGAAGCCCTAACAAAATTTCGCTTCAAGATGAGAAAAGGGTGAAGGTTACTAATCAAGGACCTGTATTATGAAGAGTTTCAATTTATTCAAGTCAATCGCAACTTTAAAAAAACAAGTCCCTGGTCTGATTATTCGGAACTTTTAAAAAATGGATTTATTAATATTGTATCGAATTATTCTAGATATCCATAGTAAATCCCTAGAGTCTATCGCATTCATTTTAATTTCCAAATATTTCCTTGACAGTTTTTTTTTTCTCCAAATAATACTTACTTTGAAATAAGGAATTTGCCTTCATATAAGGGACCACTGCATGATCTTTAGGCCCATGTTACTCCCAGAAGATTGCCTTATATTATCAGTAAGCAAAACCCAAGAAATGTCGGACTTTACACTTCAGTCACATTGGACAAACGGACACCAGACCGACTATAGTCCAAACGAAACAATGTATTACCACTCATGGCTAAGAATCATTCAGTTTGAAATCGGTTTGGAGTAGGTATGGCGCTGTGACTGGGGCATTAAATATGTGTCGCTGATGGCACGCTCCGTTAAAGGGCTATTCTGTTCGATCGGATAGTTTGAATGGCCCTTAAAGTAATTATCTGATTTTATGGCGGATGACTCGATGACCTCCGTGCAATGAATTGTTTTCCCTCTCGAATGAGTGCGTCTTGCTGCATGTTCTAAGAGTGAGAGAGAGCGAAAGAAAGAGGGGGAAAAGAAATGTGTGTTTGCTATGAAGAGGCAGGGAAGGGGGGTTGGTGTTTAACAGAGGGAGAGGAGCGGGGAGGGATAAATAGATAGAGAGAGAGAGAGAGAGAGAGAAAGAGTTATTTAAATTGGGTTAAAAACCTGCTTGGTGAACTTTCTCAGTTGGTTGAATAACAGCTTCTCACAAAGCGGTGCTTGAAATTGGCAGATAAACAAGTAAAAATGTAACGACTTACAATTCCTTATACGATCAGACCTGTTTAAGTGACCACCTGTCTACAAAGACCTCAATTTTTGTTTCCCTTGAAAATGATTTCTCATTGAAACGTGTACTATAGGCACCTGTACATAAAGACCATCTACCTACAAAGACAATTTTTCTTGTCTCCCTCGGGTGGTTTTTACAGACAGGTTTTACTGTATACGATTTTAATTCAACACCCCCTCCTGCAACGAAGAAATATTCATTTAAATCAGCGCTAATCAGGGGAACACCGACACTGCTTGCCGAATACAAACAACCCCCGCGAAACGCAGAAGACGAAATTGATATGTCATTTAATACACGGGCCAGCGTGTCATCATATTGATTAAGCGCATTATCCTAGATCCCCCGCCCGAACCTGGTATATATTTAGAGGCCTACTTTCTCGTGAGGTCCATGCATGCATTGATTTTTTGTTACCGGGAGGAGGGTCCCTGTGAGTATTACCTCTATTGGCGTAACATCACGCCAAGATGTCAGTACAGAGTCAGGTCGAGATGCAGACAGATGTCTGACAAGATCATTTGGCTGACACGTACACTGTTTAGGTTTTCAGTATTGTCCTCCGTATGTTGAATCAAATATCTAAAAAAGCAAAGACGACGCGACGATAAAATAAATTTCTCCATACTGCAACATTTGTACCCGTTACACGAAAGGCGTCATTTTGATTTTGTTAGAACCTGCGCCAGCCGAATAAACCTTTTGAACCTGATAAGTGCATGCGCCAATAATTCAACGCAATCTTCGTACCTTTCATTTAAATTCATTTTGTGTACGATTAAAATTGTGTATGGTGCGTCAAAGACCATGCCAATTACTGACGCAGTCATACGTCACCAAATTAAACATCGTGTCTTACGGGCATTATACTTTTCTTAGATCAAAATTAACAGTTCAACATGATGTAACCCTTTAACATGTATCTGACAGTCGGCGGCGGAAAGTGAGTTTTTCAAAATGCTTTTGCAAATCAAAGCAAACATTGATATCTCTCAATAAAAAGCTAGAAATCAATTATGTTATTTTCTTGACGCAACAAGAAAACAAACCCGTATACACGAGGAAGTTTGTTACCCCGACTATTCATCGCCAGTGGAAGGGTGGTCACGGTCTACATGATGTCCACGATTGGATTCAGGGACTTACGTCATAATGAAAGAAGTCACGTGATGACTACCAGGTGGTCGGTAGGTCGTCTGATGAATTAGGTCAGGTTCATTGAGACGTTAAATATCAGGAGTTCTTTCCCGCTCCGAATGGAGGGGTGGTCTCAGCCTCAAATGTCACTATCGATATCGGGTGGATTGAGATGACAAATGAACATTCGTGAGCGAGTCGGGGTTATTAGATCTTATGCAAATACTCTATTGCGAGTCCCACATTCACAGGCTACGCCACAAAACCTACGATTTCATATAAGGTCGCATAAAAAGACTTTCGAGAAAGTAATTACCCAAATGGCAATTTCAGTACCTTATAATTATACCGTTGGAGTCATGTTCAATTTATGTAAACAACATGGTAATGCTCGAACATTTCACTTGCTCCTTTTACAAATGAGAGTGAGAAGAATAGAGTAAAGACGAGTCTAAAGAATGAAGTAGGACAGGGGTTTTCAAACATTTTCCTTTAAGGTCCATATATGATTTCCATGAATGCTAAAAGGTCCGAAACAATGGGCAAAAGTAGTTTACTTTATTATTTTCATAAATATAGGCTTGTGATATTATACATTTGTGTCTTTACATGTACCTTAATTTAAAGATGTAAGACAGTTAAAAGTGGAAGTTCATAAAGGGTAAATCGATGGGAAGAGAAAATTATAATGATGATGATGATGATAATAATAGGAATGAAAACGATAATTATAATAATGATAACACAAGTAAGAATAATAATTATAATAATTATGATAAGGAAATAATAATAAGAATACAAATAGTAAGAATAATAGTAAAAATACAAGATACAAGATACAAGAGATTTGATTTGGTCTGTGCAGACAAGTGACATAGAAATTTGGTTTCCACTGGCGTTACAATAATATTCAAGAAAATACAAAATTTAACCTATGAGTTGAATTCATGAACAGAGTCGGGAACAAATAACAAAAACATAATAACGATAATGATATCGGAGTCTTGTACAGCGCTCGTATCTGGCACATTGCCACTCCTGACGCTACATTTCAATTACCCCGGCTTTAGGTACGGCTATCATTAGAGCGCCCAATCATTTCAAGGAATTGATTCCTGCCACGTACCCTTTATCCCCACCTTAATAGAGTGTGGCAAGTGTAGATCAGTGTCTTGATTGGTTGGGGGCCACAAATTCTCAAGCCAAATGATTAGTTTGAGAATGGCCACAGGAGTGGATACAAGTTTATGGAGATTTCGGATAACACATCGATCCACATTATGCAACACTGAACCAAGGTGTGTAAATGGATACCTGTCAATACAGCCCTGTGTAATCATGATTGCAGGACCTGCACGAAGAGCAATTAAGACCCAATTATTAGTTCTACATCTATATCTTTACAAGTTACAGACCCGTACAGATTCTCATTCGAGGTTGGTCCATGGTACCCCGTCACACCGTCAAGTCGACTCCACCCTGACTCCTGGGGGGGGGGGGGGGGTGTTTCATAGAACCTGTAATCAGTGACAAATGACAGTTTTTGTTATAAGCTATTGAAATCCTTGCTTCTGATTGGTTATCAGCAAATTTGTCACTGATTTTTGCCATTAGTCTTTGAAAAAAGGCTTTGAGAAATGGGCCCCCGGGGCGTTTCACATAACTTGTCATCAGTGACAAATGACAGTTTTGTAATATAAGCTACTGAAATCCTTGCTTCTGATTGGTTATTAGATTTTTGGCATTTTTCATTGAAAAAAGGCTTTTGAGAAACGGGCCCCTTGTCATTCTTGGTAATGTGGTTGCTAGTTCGGTCTGTTGTCGCTTCGGTATCGTCTCATCGGCATGACTGTAAGCGAAGTCTTCTGTTCTGGAATTGCGAATGAAGAAGGGGGAAACCCATCGGGGAGGCGATGGGAGGGGAGAAAGGTGGTCAAATGACCGACACTGGAGGCTTAAATCGAAATACGTCTCAATGTCCGTATCAAAATCCTGCACTTCAAGTCGACGAACTTCTCTCTCTCTTATATAATGCTCCATTCTAAAGAAATTGGAGTAGTCAGGCATACAAGGAAGTTCATCTACGTACCGAAAAAACAACGAAATTAAACTTTACTACAACTATGTTGCTTTCTGTAGTGGTTCATTTACTTGTCTTTTAGTTCAAGGGTTAGGGGTTCGAATATCAGCCCGGCAGTAGCGCCCTTAAGCTATATATCAATCTACATTTTTCACTCTCCACCCTTCCACTTACTTGTTGAATGGGTACCACGGACGATGGGATAGTCATTGTAGTTTACATATTATTAGGGTGATCACACTGCCTGTGCACACAGTCTGCCCTATGCACATACACACACACAACAGCAGTCAGTTGGTAGAAATAGCAATTTTCGTATTTTTTTTTTTTTTAAATGAACAATATTTTCACATTTTTATTTCACATATCTTTCAAGCATACCTTTAACTACAATTCTGTGTAGTTTCATTGTTATAGGCATGTGGGAAATATGTTAAATTATTAATTAGAATATTGTCTTTTCAGCCGTGTGTGATATGGCCCGCTGATCGCCCATTGACTATTATTCTGCGTGCATGGTGAAAATGCACTTCAATGTATAAAAATCCCCTACAAAAATGTAATATATCCTCATATGTTTCACTCATTGAATCAATTTGTTATTTACACTCAAGGTAGCCACAACTGTAGGGTCACCAAATTTTCTTTTTCTCTGAAATTCAGTCCCTGTGGAATGTTATGGCCTGTTGAATTGAATGGTTTCTCGGAAAATCGTCATAAATCCTCAAATCTGACATTAAAAAAAAAAAACTATACTGTGATGTAGCTGAAAGTATGCAAATTCTTATCATTTGTTCGGTTTTTCTGAATAATTTGTGAAACATATGAGGAAATAGCTGTAACGGTGATCCAAGTTATTTCCATCGCCATATTTTATTGGCAGGCATTACAAAATATTTGGAATTTAATGTTAATATTTGGTGTAAATATGATCTATAAATATATGATTTTAAAAAATGCCAACAAAATGAACAGTTTTACTTTCCTATATATATAATTAGCTGAAATGACCTAATTTGCATATTTGATGAATATTCATAATTCTTTTTTCTTCAAAAAAAATATATTTCCATACCTGTCTGATATACATAGGTTTCATCGATGTATCACGTTCGGTTTTGATTTGATTACATATGCGCATATGAATTAGACGGACTTAGTTATTTTCACAACTTTTTCATATCTGCAGATTCGCAAAAATGGCAAAAATGACTTATTTTGTTTGCTTCTGTTTTCAAAACGGTAATAGATACATGTATATGAATTTTATTGTTTGTATTTTTTACGACAAAGATGATATTTTAGTGTCTGATATTTAATTTATTATTTGTGTCCAAGAAACTGATGAATTAAGTCGTCAACTTTGTCGAATTTTGCCATTTTTGCCAATTTGACCATTTCTGGCAGGTTTTTCGGTAATTTTGAGATATCAAAAAATGGTATAAAATCACAACGCATTGACCGATTTCAATTTTGTTTTTTGTTTTTTGAAGCTTTCATAAAGCTTGATCATTTGCAATCATCAAATAACATGTGTTTGTTGTACTTATTTTTGGTGTGCTATACCTAATATTATTGTGAGCGCCTGTGAAACGGCACATGGCAGGAATGCTCCCCGGGGGGTGGAGATTGTGCATTTTGTTGGCGAACTAGCCTTAATCTGCACTAGTTTGGCCAGGAGGGATTAGACCTCCCTGTGTGGTCACTGGCATGTGGTTATCTCATCAAATCAGCTCTCAATTAACATAAAAATAAGGGGAACGGGGGAATAAGGAATCAACGGGTACCGTTTAGGCATTATTGGCTATATAGAGGGCGCAAGTAGCTACACGTAGTGCAGTCCCGCTTAAAAATTGGTACTTAGCCACTTCTATCGAGAGTACTTCACTATCTTTTGGAGTGAATTGGACCTCAAAGTGATTCTCCGATGCCTCCTAAAATTGGACTTCCACTCTTAACTCTTAACTCGAGAGAGAAAGAGAGAGAGAGAGAGAGAGAGAGAGAGAGAGATAGAGGGGGAGAGTGAGAGAGAGTAAAGATATAAAATGATTGATATAATATGTATGAAATCCCTAATAACCAGATTTATTGATTCAATATACATGCAGGGGCTCCAGGGAGAATAAACTGGTCAAAAACTAATATTTATAGGAGATAGATCAAATGCGCTATTATGCGCATGAATTCATATACTATTTTGCTATCAGAAAGATGTAAAGGAACACCATCTTTTGTCTCATGTGTATGCCAATTCACGTTTACATCTACCAAAGATAAGAAATGCTCGGATATGTCTATACGTTGTTTCATCTTACGCAACACATAAACGCTTGTTTTAAAGACCATTATATAGTACATTTTCGATAAACTGTACTTGTTTGGTTATAGGGCAATCATTTAAAACGTACATAACTAGATCAACGCTCTAATACATGCTAAAGTCAACATGCCCACGTGTGTTATTGTTGGGTGAATACGAAAACAATAGCCGGCTAATATAACAAGTGAATTATCCTCCCAAGAGGTTTTAACATGTTATCATGCATCTCATCTCTGTTAGAAAATAAGGAGATCAATTTGACGAAAGTTTGATATCTTCATTAGATGAATATTGATATATCAATGTATAAGAGTGTAATGCTAATCAAATATAGGTACACTGAAACTTAACAAAATAAATAAATGATTGACGAAATCACAATTCAAAAATGATTTCGAAATCGGATGCAAGTTTGGGCCTGCAGTTACAAAGCATAGATTATTATTTTCCCCGTATTTCACGACGAGAAAAACGCATGCCCCCAAATAGTGTATAAAACGATGATGTCTATCACAGTCGTGCCCCGTGTAAAGTTCTGCTCGTAAAATTCGATACCTTCATTTTAGTCAGCAGGCAAAAAGTGAAAAATACATAAACCCCCCAAGCCCCAGACAAAATCCTCTTCCGATGCATGTCCTGAAAGCTAGACGTCAGTAAAGGGGCAGATCCAGGTTTCCGCTTACAAGAGGGTGTTGTGTGGGGGGGGGAGGAGGAGGGGGAGGGGGGGGGGGTCTATAGTCGAGTTTAACAAAGTCAGTTAGACCGAGGGCTAAATGTTTCCTTAAATATTATTGTTTAATCTGACTTTTTTTCTCGAGTCGGGTAATAACTAAATTGGTACGATGGTTTATTTTGTTATGGTATCTTCTCGGTGGTCGATTGTTACATTTGTCCACACATCTCTTCCACCCCCCCCCCCCCCATGCATGTCATTCTAATGCACTCTTGCAGTTTTATGCCCCTCATTACTTTCTTCCCAATTGGTTCTTGACTTCTTGGATTCTCTCTTTGTCTAGCACCTTCTACCTTTCCTCCCAAGAAATCTTTCAAGCGAACCTGATGTCCTTAGGTGTGACTAGACATTGTTGGGAGGTTGGGTTTCCCTTAAACGCCCCGTTGGATAGACTGAATTGGTGAAACGTTAATATCTACCGGAGATAGATCTTGATCTTTCGATGGCTTGTCAAATTTCCTTCGCATTAGCGCTAGAGATCAGGGTAAATTGACATTGCTGCAGAGCGTTCAACCAGTAGATTCCTAGAGTAGCTGACGGGTTGTGTTCAGAATACCTCCAGTCACATTCGTTACAAGCCAGTATGTGACGGGGAGGTGAGAATCGTAACTTAAAGGGAAAATTGAGTTCTGGTACAGATGAAACAAAAATTAGAGAACTTTCTCATGATAGGGTTCTTTTTTTACTGGGTTGGAATAAGACTGGATTGTGGCACGAAGATGAGAAAGGAAACTTAGATGAAAGGTTGTGTTCTGGTGAAAGTGAATAGCAATTTATGAGTCTTTTAATTATATTTAAGTGACTCCGTGACATTGTCTCAGATTCTGAAACACATATCAATTCCTTTCATAGCAAAAGCGCTCCTCACAATTTCTGTAAATTTGGCAGTTTAACGCTACGCGTACCGCCTTGACCGGACTGTGCGGTATCTGTGCAGTTCTGTGTGTAGAGAGGTCGGACCGTATTAATTATTTCTTGGGGGTGCATAAATTGCTCTAATTATACGTACGCGTGTAATGCGCAAGTTTATTGTGACGACACTAAACCCATCCCACTCATTGTTCCCCTATTTTCATAATGGTACTGACCTAATGAAATGTAGTGCAGTGCGCTCGTACGCGCTGCGCTGCGTGTGTACATGTACTGTAATATATGCATGTTCAGTTTATGTGTATGCATCAGGTATGCATAGCATTACGTACATGCATACACGGCTAGCTGGCACAAAACCCTGGGTCGGGCTTCTAAAATGGGACATGAAGCATGATTTGACATGAAAATTGACGGGGCTAAAAATGAATCAATCAAAATGAAATTTATATGTATGAAAAGCTTACGTATCATATGTCATTGTCTGGGATTGAGGATTTACAAATTTGACGCAAAAAGCGTTGCTGCAAAGTTGAAGATTGGTATATTGAAAGGCAATCGAGCACAGTGCGACCGATCAATGGACATTATGTATGAGAAAGTAAACAAAGTTAAATGGATTGTAAAGTTTAACGTCAAAATGACGGAGGTTTTTTTTCAAGTAAGGGCATGGTTTTACATGGAATGTAAAGGAAATGTTTCCTTCTTCTCATATCTCGATTGAGGATATTATACTCAATTTCGATTTTTAATGGTAAAGAAAAGTGTAAAAAGATGTCGAGAATTTTACAATATGTCATGTAATATAAAATGCGCGCGGGTCGGTTGATCTCCCAAAAGGAGCGCGAAGGAATTGATATGAATCCTGGATTTAGCTCTTGCTGCAAGCATGAATTTTACAAGCGGCGATCGCCTGTCTGATTATCAAGATATTTATGATTGGAAATCTTAATCAAATTTTGCGTTTTCCTAACGGTTTTTATAACACTCAATCTTATGGGAGGGAAAATGAGTATGGTAAAACCGGTCACTCAAAGAATTTACTTTTTTGAGGTAGTTCATGATCATTTTAATGCATATTTTGTAGGGCTTCAATATTAAACCATATCACAGACACTGATAACACGTAGGGCCATGCATCTCATATTTAACATTGTTAAACGATGCCTTTACGTGGTCTGTTAGAGGCTATAATGCTAGACAAGTAATTCAACATTTCTCTTGAATTCATTAGCGTCAATGCCCTTTTGAAATAGCTTTGCTCCAACAATTTGAATGTTAGCAACACAAATGAGTTACCAACGAGAGAAGAAACTGTTGTGTTTGAAAATGGCCATAACTAACACTTAAATTATTGGAAATATCCTAAACACTTCACTTATAATGAAGATTACATGATGAAGAAAGTGAATTTCTCTTTGTGCAATCGGACTGTTGTATTCCCTATGGTGTTAAGCTTACATCTTTTTCTATCACTTCCAGTTCTGTTTAGTATTTACGACACTTTATATTTTTGTGTGTCCTTTACATTGTCACCAGGATTACATATCATTTGATTTAATCGACGAAAAGAACATCTAGATAATCCTAATTTATCGCACGTAGGCTGTCAGAGGCACGTTATTCATAACGTGAATTTAATTTAATTTCCTACCCAAACAATGCTCGTGTCCACAAAATTTCCATAGCATGTTTAGGTAGCGATAGATGGCGCTCTTCCATATGGAGGCCATTTCTAACTTGGTGTTGAACGTGCAATATCGCCCTTTCGTTATGTATATCATGCATATTCTTAAAATGCAATACAATTTCTTAAATGTCAACTATTATTTATCATAAAGCTTGAAGTAGTCAAAGAATTCATAAATATCAGAATTGTGTAGTTGCTAAGTAACAAGCCCATGGATCACAAAATATATTATTTGGATCACTAACCAGGCCTCAATGTGCTTGGTCAAAACATAATCTACATAAAATGTTGCCCTTTTCTCTACCCATGTGAGGTAAATGGATAAGTAGGTAGAAACTCTATGAATTCCCTGGTGCCTCATCATGTTTTATACTGATGCCTCAATTGTTACTGTTACAAATAATACTTAAACAAAAAACAACATCAAAAGAAGAAGAAAAGAAAGAAGTAGAAGAGAAAGAAGAAGAGGAGGAAGAAGAAGAATTAGGGAAAGAAGAAGTGGGGGAAGCAAAGGAGGGGGAAGAAGAAGGATGAGAGAAAGAAGAAGAGGAAGAAAAAGAAGAAGAAGAAGGTGAAGAAGAACAAGAAGAACAAGAAGAAAAAGAAGAAGAAGATGAAGAAGAAGAAGAAGAAGAAGAAGAGGGGGAAGAGGGGGAGAAGAAGAAGAAGAAAAGGAAGAAGAGGAGGATGAGGGTGGGGAGGAGAATGACTAAAACAAGAACAAGATCAAGAAAACAAGACCAAGAAGATAAAGAAGAAGAACAAGAGAAGAAAGTTAAAAAGGGAATAATCAAGGAATATTCCGTATTTGCTTACATAGCTGGTTGCATTCTAAATGATACGCAGTAATATAATTATATAATATTGTTTTCATGTTTATGATATGAGCCTAGGTTTTTATCTTCTTGAGGCAAAGCAAACAGACTCATCACTCTTTGTAAAGCAACCTATCCATAATGGCATTCAGCCGGAGCAATAGACATGATAGGTGTATCAGTAAAGATATCACTGATTAGTTCTTTAAATATTATTGTTGTTGTTCATTTATTCATTTCTATTGATGGCCTTTTTACAAAGTTACACAATAATTACATCATAATCATGATAATAAACAAATTGCATAACTAAAAGATGGCATAGGATGACGCGCCGACCTAATGAAATGGCGAGAAAAGAAACGCAACAATACGCTAAAAATAGACTTAGGGAGAGGAGGATAATATAAGGAATGTTAACATGATGATTTGACAACCCTCCACCCCCTCCCCCACCCCCCGATCGGCCTTGCTGAAACGTTGATCGGCCACAGAGTAAAATCGGTCCCGACCCACTACCAACTACCAACCCACCCCATCCCCATTACTCTCTTTTACGAATACACTGAAGATCAGCCACTGGCTGAAATTGGCATTCCATGTTTCAATAAAATAATAATGACAAATAATACCAAAAAAATAACATGAGTTGTGAGTGATTGTGGAAATTAAAACTATATTTTCTGACAAAGGGCCTTCTCTCTATGTGTGAATTATAGTTCCATATTCATGCTATAAGACAGAAAAGCAAACAGATAGAAAACTACGTCATTGACATTAACACAGAAGTGCAAAACAGTTGTGACGTCAGAGAAAATCAAATAGCACAGGAAGAGAACTACATTCCTCGAGGGATGTCTAGCTTTATGGAGCATGCAACATAGCAATGATTATACGGATATTGTATAACATGAAACTATGCTGGTCTAGAATAATTCATCAGCTCACTATTCTCGACTATTTATATATATCTCACTCTTTCTTTCCCTCTCTCTTTCTCCCTTCCACTTTCTCTCTCTCTCTCTGTCTCTCTCTCTCTCAATCACTGTCTCTTACTGTCCATCCCAACCCCTCTATGTCTCTGTCTCTCTATATTTTTGTTTTTCTGTCTCTCTTTCTCTCTATTTATCTCTCGTTCGCACTGTCGCCCTCTGTCCCCCCCCCCTCCCTCCTATTTCCCTCTTTATGCAGACAATGCATGTGTAAACATTGTATTTTAAAGAATCGCTACCACAATCAGAACCAAAGACTTTGCATGTAATGAAACGAAAGGTCTGCGACAACTTGAAGATATTTACTGCAGGAAATTGGAAAGTATATCATAACCTGCGGCACTACCTGTCGACATGGAACCATTATTGAGTATATCGATTTTTTATTTTACGCTCCATGTGGCGCAACTCTTGACCTATAGAGGCGAGTTTCGGATTCTGAAACCGTATATGCGGGATTTGGATAATGCAACATCTGTCGTTACGAGTGGGACAATGGTTCTATATTGTAAGATATAGCTAGAACTGTGTTATTTATCCTGAAAATCAAACAAATATGGTGTGAATCTTGCTGAGGGAAATGAGGAGGAGTGTGTGTGTGTGTGTGTGTGTGTAAAATAGAAAGAGAGAAAGAAAGGGAGCGGGGAGGATTTAGAAAATATGGTGGAAGAATTTACAAGCTTGATTGGCAAATTTATCTATGCATCCTTTAAAAAAATCCAAAAAAAAAATAAATAACAACAGAGCGCAAGCAACTGTGCCTGCTATTTCGCTGAGGATTTCAATATAATTTGGAATAGATTCAACTTCAAATGTAATGAGCCCTAATAATGCTCTTGTATTAAGAGAGCACACGTTGCAAAGAGTGATCCCTTTAATCATGTAGGGTCCCGAATGATAGCATATGTGTAGCATTTATATGAGGTATAGCACACCAAAAATAATTACAACAGACACATGTAATTTGATGTTTGCAAATGATCAAGCTTTATAAATGAAAGCTTCAAAAAACAAAATACAGAATTTAAATCGGTCAATGCGTTGTGAGTTTATACCATTTTTTTGATATCGCAAAATTACCGAAAAACCTGCCAGAAATGGTCCAATTGGCAAAAATGGCATAATTCGACAAAGTTGACAACTTAATTCATCACTTTCTCGGACACAAATAATAAATTAAATTATCAGACACTAAAATATCATCTTTGTGGTAAAAAAAACAAAAAAGAAAATTCATATATCTATTACCGTTTTGAAAACAGAAGCCAACAAAATAAGAAATTGTTGCCATTTGTGCGAATCTGCAGATATAAAAAAGTTGTGAAAATAACTTAGTCCGCCTAATTAATATGCGCATATGTAATCAAATCAAAACCGAACATGATACATCAGTGAAATCTATGTATATCAGACAGGTATGGAAATATATTTCATTTGAAATTTTAAAAAAATCATGAATATTCATCAAATACGCGAATTAGGTCATTTCAGCTAATTATATATTCGCGCACTCATTATGCAAATTAGGAAATTCAAACTGTTCATTTTGGGGGCATTTTTTAAATCATGTATTCATAGATCATATTTACACCAAATATTAACCTTAAATTCCAATTATTTTTGCAATGCCAATAAAATATGGCGATGGAAATTACTTGGATCACCGTCACAGCTATTTCCTTATGTGTTTCACAAAATTATTCAGAAAAACCGATTATGATAAGAATCTGTAGACTTTCAGCTACATCACAGTATATTTGCCTATTTAAAAGATGTCAGATTTGAGGATTTATGACGATTTTTCGAGAAACCATTCAACAGGCCATAACATTCCACAGGGACTGAATTTCAGAGAAAAAGAAAAGAGTAGCAAAAAACGTTGGTGACCCAAGTACAGTTGTGGCTACCTTGAGTGTAAATAACAAATTGATTCAATGAGTGAAACATAATGAGGATATTGCATATTTGTAGGAAGGTTTTATACATTGAGGTGCATTTTCACCACGCAGAATAGCAGCGCGAGTCAATGGGTGATCAGCGGGCCATGTCACACATGGCTGAAAAGACAATATTCTAATAAAAAAATTAACATATTTCCCACATGCCTATAACAATGAAACTACACAGAATTGTAGTTAAAGGTATGCTTGAAATATATGTGAAATACAAATAAAAAATATTGTTTAGTTTTTTAAAAATACATTTACAAAACTTGCTATTTCTACCAACTGACTGCTGTTGTGTGCGTGTGTTCGCGGGGCAGACTGTTTGCACAGGCAGTGTGATCACCCTATTTATATTACTCATTCCTTTCTACGTATACGCAAAGCATATCAAAATAACTATATACAAATATGCATCCGTCCCAAGATGCTCACGTAGACTGTATCATCTACAAAAATAGCATTTCCACTAATCAAAATAAGGGAAATGCGACCCTTTCGCATTGATTTTCCTCCTTCCGACGGAGGTTTGGGCTTACTTGTTATTATATGATTTCCTCCACCCATGCATAAGCTATGAGAGTTAAGACGGCGCGGGTAACCTTATAGAACCTAATCAGTAATGCCAAAATACACTTGGGGGGAAAGATGTCTCCTGGAATCGCATGAAAAGAGCTCTCTAGGTAGCTTTCGGATATTCAATTTTTTTTCAATCCAATTGTTTTGTTTATATTTCCATCGCGGCATGTTGCCGTATTGTGAAAATATTTACATGATTATACTTAAAATTCGTATATCCAAATACAGCAAAATATGCACTGATGGTATGAATATGATTTTGTTTTGGGGAAGAGTTTCCTAATGGGTAATAATTATAATGCATGCACAAACAGACACAAACAGGAATGGTATTAAAGATAGATAGAATAATTTTAGAGAGAGAGAGGGGGGCCTGTTTGAATTATTAATATAAAAGAGGTAAAATGAACACTAAAACCTTTATGGTGCTTTAGCATGAAAACTTGAATATTGTTTATTTAACTATGTTTTTTCTCAAAAGATAATTAAAGCATAATGGCCGGAAATACTGTAAAAACTGCAACCTAGTCCACTATTTATATTCGATGTATTATCAGAGGTTTTTGGTTGAAGGCCTAAATTTGTGTTTGCCAAGGAACGTACAGATTTGTTTTCATCCCGATAATGCATTCCAGGATGGGCACATCCTCAGACGTATGTTGAACTTATGCCTGTATCATGCTTTAAGGCAACCTGAATGAGAATTGTAGATATCAATCTGCATCATGAGATTTCATGTTTCAGCTGCAGCTCCATTTTCTGTCGGATAATGGATACGGACGACATTTTGGAAGACGAATGTCTCTTTCGCCTGATCGATTATTGCGTTTCTGCTTAGTTATTGACTTTCAATATTTTGTGTACACTTTAAGTGAAATGGCCTTCTACTCGATGATTTGGCTTTGCTCTTAACAATTGCTAAAAACACTGTCATGACTATGGTAAACATTTGATATTATGCATCAATTCTGAATGGTAACGTAGTTCAAGCGGGCACACGGGCCATGTCTCACAATACATTATGATACGTTGGCATTAATTGAATATGCTGATTAATTTATCCAAATGACTTGTATGTAATAATTATTACTGAATGACTTGATTCATTCAGTTGCAAGCTGGCTAGTAAAGATCAGCGTCCAAAAATATCACCATCTTATATGACATCCACTTAAGGCTCCTCTATGTCAGGTTCAAGGCCTTTATCATTTTGTTTATTGTCTCGTGGTTCTGGAGTTGATACTCCATGCTCCTCAAGAAGTAGAGCGCCAGAACAATGGGCGCCACAAGGATTTCTTTTCTCGACAACATGACATTAGATACAATGTGCGTGTCTGGAACTTTAGCCAGCAGAAGACCCTTTTATTTCTTCTAGTCTCTCCCTTTCGTTAACTCTTTCTTCCTTCGTTCTAACTCTCCACATTGTTCTCGTCTTTCAATTCCTTTTATATCCCTTCTTCACCTCACCCTTATCATAAAGGTAGAGGTGTTGTAGTCTAGTGGATAAGTCACCCGACTGCAGAACACAGGGTTCGGGGTTCAAATTCCAGCCCAGCAAAAACGTTCTTATAATTTAATAATCTATATTTGCCACTCTCTACCCAGGTTTGGATGCGAGCCTTCAATGTAGCTTGCTCAGCATCGTGAGCGTCTATAAAATGGTGCCTGGCTGGAATGCTCCCCAAGGTTTGGAAATATGCATACATTGTGTGCGGGCAAGCCTGAATCCGATGGCTGGGGTAAAAATGTATTTGTAAAGCGCTTAGATACATTGTCAATGTATTAAGCGCTATATACAAGTGAAATGTTATCATCACACCATCATTTTTCTTTCTTAGTTTTTTTGTATATCTTCCTCTCTTTTTCTCTGCTCTGTCCCACTCTGTTAATGCCTTTCTCTCTCTCTCTCTCTCTCTCTCTCTCTCTCTCTCACTTTTTTCCTCTCTCCACTCGTCCTTCGTGATCGAAACGTTTAATGAATTCGAAAGATTTTTTGAAGAAAACGTGAATGCAAAACCTCTATCATATTACATTCGGTAGTAGGGTTTTATACCCCGATTACCACTTAAATATTTTTTATATACAAAAGAAATAAAAAACTTAAGTGGGAAGGATGCTTGGTCACACTTTTCAGCTCTTATACAAGCGAAACCTCAATATTATATTTCTCTTCGTTTTACGCAATATGATAGTTCTGGCACGACCTGCCACCACTCATGTTTGGATAAGTGCTGCGTCCAGATAAGCGTACGAACATTCTTCGATCCATCCATTAGCGATCACTAAAGCCTGTTCACACACGATGAAATAACCGTCTCAAAAATCCTCCGCGGAAAATGAAATCACTTGGTAGAAGATTAATTGTATTTTATTTCGCTGCGCGCAGCCCCACCCCCTTCTTTCTCTCTCTCTCTCTCTCTCTCTCTCTTTCCATCCCCTATCATTCATTTGTACCAAAGCAAGTAGACTACGTGTAGGTACTTCACCGGAAGTTGTGCTCACTCATAGATCAAATTTGAATAGCAACACTGCTGTGACCTGCCCCAGAGATTGCATGTCATGTCAAAAGGAAATATTCGGAGAGCGTTGTGTTCGCGTGTCACGACTATCTTTCTATAAACGCTATGATTTACATGTACGCTTATTTCAAATTTGTTGTCGCGGTTTCCATTTTGGTTTGTGTTTTTCTTTACTTCGCTTTTTTTTTTGGTTTGGTTTGGTTTCGTTTTCTTTCGTTTTGTTTCGTTTCGCTTCGTTTTGCTTTGTTTTGTTTTGTTTTTTCCGAGGATGCACTGCGTCAGGTGTGAATGATGCGTAAGCTGGGAAGTACAATGTTATGCTAGGGCACGACTTGGTACAAGATGGCCCCTGTCAAACAGATGGCTAATGTTGGTTTTAAATCGTTGCACCACATAGACTATTAAAGGTGCAATTTCAAACATGTCAGAAAGGCTCGGATAGAATAACATTTAGCATTATTAGCAGTAACGGATCGCAAATAATATGTAGGCATACACCGTCGATAAGATTTGCAGCTTGACAACGGAGATTAACTTGAGGAATTGCTGAAACGCAACCATGTAATTCATGAATGAAATACTGAACCCGAAATCAGGGAAGAGGAACAGAAGCCGAAGCTGAAGAAGTAGAAGAAGAAGATGAAGGAGAAAAGAAGAAGAAGAAGAAGAAGAAGAAGAAGAAGAAGAAGAAGAAGAAGAAGAAGTAGAAGAAGAAGAAGAAGAAGAAGAAGAAGAAGAAGAAGAAGAAGAAGAAGAAGTAGAAGAAGAAGAAGAAGAAGAAGAAGAAGAAGAAGAAGAAGAAAAAGAAGAAGAAGAAAAAGAAGAAGAAGGAAGAAGAAGAAGAAGAAGAAGAAGAAGAAGAAGAAGAAAAGAGGGAGAAAAAAAGAAGAAGAAGAAGAAATGGGAGGGGAAAGAGAGAGAGAGAGAATGAGTGAGAGAGAGAGAGAGAGAGAGAGTTTGAAGTTTGGTTTACATAGGAGAATAGGGGCTTGTGTAAATGCGGTAGTTTGGGGCGAGAAAGGTGTTAACACATATAAATTTACACGGAGCTAACGCCCTCTTGGCCCCAAACAGACACTGTCTGGCATGATTTAAATGTCTAAAATATTTGGAGACGTGTCTGTTCGCGTGACTTGGATTATGTGGATATCAGAGTAATTTATCTCCATTAATAATTAAATTGGACCAGGCAGGGCAAATCATTAAGTTCGCATTCACCTTCTGATTTAGGATTTAACCTCTGCTAATTCAGGTAATTGGAATAAGATGAAGTTTTAGATAGCTTTCTGATCCAATTACGATTACCAATATGCTTGAGGTCATAAATGCACAGTTTTCTACATGAAATTGCAATAATATTTCCTTTCTTTTAATCCAACAATATTTCTCTCCTTGTCTTGGTATTGGCCAACTGCCTGACTTTTCATCCGTTTTTCAAGAATACAATGCGAAAAGGTTTACCATATTTTAACCGGAAGATCACTAAATATGTCATATATTATTGCTTCAAATACGTATTCCTTCCAAAGGTCGCAGATTGGAACACTCCACCATCATCTATATAGTAAATATTTGAGATCATAACGTTTTCAAACCTCTTTTGCGTCAGCATGATCATGATGATCACCAGTATCAACGTATTGTTGTATCATATCACTTGCACACCCAGTCCGGTGTTATTACTCCGCAAGGAGTGTTGAGCGGCATTTCATCAGATTCAGATTCAGATTCAGATTCAGATTCAGATAGCATGAACAAGTTTTTGTTTGAGGAGACAACGACATCGCGATGGTGAATTTTGCAATCCATCAAAGAACGAAACATAACCTGAAGTTATTCGCACCTCTTAAATGTTATATTCTATACAATTATTAATTCATCAAGTTACAGAAGCTTATAATTATGACATTTGGAATTAATAATAATATAATAATATAATAATAATAATAATAATAATATTAATATTCAGTTCATGTATAGCACCTAATACGACATGAAATAACATCTCTATGCGCTTCTAAAGAGCTTTGGAAATTATTACCCTAGCTTTACCTCCGGCTGCCGTAATCAGCACACAGTGCATTTCAAGGAATAATCCTACTAGGTAGCCATTAAGGTCACCTGAATTGGGTGTGGCAAATGTAGATTAATGTCTTGCCAAATACATAAACTAATATATTCAACCCGAAAATCGTTATATATATATATATATGGATACATAATATAGACAATTACATGGATTCAATCTATGGTAGATAGGTTATCTACGTTGATAGCCATGTAGAGTAAAAGTATGCAGTATTGATTTTTTAATTGTAACAATGTGTCAAATATCAATTAGATGAGCACCTAATCGCTACTGGGCGGCATCACAATGCAAATGTATGGGCATTGTAAATGAAAACGCATCTGTAAAGCAGTGACCTATCAATTATTCGTAATTGTACTTCGCAGGTAGTAGTTCAAATGAACGGGAAAGGCGTATATTAGCGGCCATTTAACACGATATAGCCCTCACTATGATACCAGGACAACAGCCCGATTGGAATTACTCTCTAGCTTAATCATTGGTACTTAACAACAAGTTAAAGTCCATTATAATCGTCATACATTTGTTTTTCTTCAGGTGTGCACGTGCTCTTTCAACTTTTGCAACGGGATAGTCAACAAGAACACATAATACATTATAATAGGACAATTGAATTCCCCATTGGAATGACTATCTTGATATGCCTCTAGTTCAAGACCATTGCCATCTGCATTGCATCACATGCTTATAATTATCGAGTCTGTTTATGGACCTTGATAGTTGCCTCCATAGAGAACTAACACTTATTTGTAGGCCTGCATTCTACAAGTTTCTCCCAGACGGCCATACTATCCAACAAGGATTAAGGACGGTTTGGCCGAATTTTTCATTACACTTTTAACTTTGACGAGACACGTTGAATATTTGATTTGTTTTGTCGTTGTCGCCACTGTCCATGAATGGAGTTCAAGAAGATAAATAATTAAATCGTAGCAATCAAGGATACATTACACCAAGCTGACATCATCCCACTGCTGACATCGTACTTTGTTACCTGCTCTAGGTACTTCATGAATATTTCATCGGACAAGAACTGGATCAACATGTCACAATAAGGGCAGATCATCGGGGAACTTGATGCAGCTGGAGCCTACTCAAACCATCCTTCTCCTGCCGGCTCACCTCCTCCCCTCCATGACCTTTGATGAAGAAAGACGAGGAGCTGAGAGAGTTTGCCAGAGGTAGTGCCGATAGCCATCAGTCCTTTAGTCGATACTTAATGTGTTCAAGAGAAAACTGGCGGGGCGAAAAAACGGAAGGCAGTGATCTGCCGGATTACAGAATCAATTTACATCTACTTTAGATACAACCTCTTGCCACGTCTCTGGTTCTTCACCATTGAGTTAATGTCCATCGCACATTGTATGCGTAAATGCCATGTACCACATGTTTTCCTCGAGTCGGTTGATGGACCTTGAAACTGTTACATTTTCATAATAATAATGGACATGCGAATTTAAAATCTGTATTTGGGTCAACAACAAAAATCACCGAAGTTTGTATTTGAATAAAGCTGAAGACGGAAAAACAGTTTATTCTGCCTCACCAACAGGCAAAACAAGGAGCAACTAATATTGATGTTGGAAATACGGATAATCTTCGTATTTTATGCTCTTTTGAGAAAGGTCTTGTAAATAAGAACACGGCAGTCCGATTGGCATATTAATGAATAATACATGTGCTCCGCCGTTGTTGTTACCATATATCTTCATAATAATCTAAAGAGTGCCATGTGGCGGTTCTTGAAACATTTAAATTAAAAAAGTCGAAAGTCGTCAATGCAACGAGTTTGAACGTCTGCATTTAGAATTAAAAATGCTCATCTAGTACGCCTATTTACCTTGCACTGGTAACAGACGCAGACACCAATTAACTTGGTATTAAACTTTGCAGAAATCAATATTAGAGATACAGATAGTCCTGTACGACAGCTTCAAGAGGTTATCAAATCCTAACGAGTTTCCTGTTCTCCGTTCAACACGTGTCTGCATGATCTACATCCTACCCGTAAATAACAAATGCAAACAAATCAATGACATACTGATTATCATCTGCAGAAATATATGTTAATATGCAATAGGTAGACGGTCATCTTAAACTCAAGCACTACTTTATTTTGTCTCTATCTTTTTGTTGAGAGGGAGGGAGGGATGTTTAGGATGTTGATTACGAAGAGGCCGGCCGAGTGAATACTCCCCCAGCAGGGGGGATCGCCACACAATCGGGGACGTTAGTTAAAACGCAGACGACACACACGCGCGCCATGACCGAAAGAGAAAAGGTCCAGATTGCGGATGCTCCTCTCACGCTGTGCAGACGATACATCAAAGCGCGGGAAAGGTTAAATGCTACCGAGTTCTCCATCAAAGGGATTTTAACCGCCCGTGCTACACAGACTAGTTGGTCGTTTTAATACATGTTTACGGTGAAATATTGAATACTTTTCCTAATCCTATGGTGATATTTCTTTTGCTTGTATGTGAACTTCGCCTTCACTCTATCCGATGGAATGTCCATGCTCAACGCAATCTCACAAGTTGAGTATTGATTGTTAACTGCAATTACCTGTACTTTCGGATGACGCTAGTTTGGAAGTTTACTATTTGTATACACGATGACATCAGTACAATAGTGAGTGATTATATCTAGCGTGTCTCCGTGTGTCACTCTGACACATAACGTATTGTGTGAGCATTTCACTGAAAGAGTTCACTTTTTCACCATCCGTCCCACTTTTCTAAATGAAGTTGTGATAAATCACATGTACCCGCTGTCAAGTTTCAAGGCTTCACAATGGATGTTTATTAAGAAACGAGCAACGATACCATCACGTGACATGCCTAGAGGTGACGTATAGGCGTGAAGTACGGACTTTTGAACAATATACGGTCGTCTGGGTAAAGAAAAGCTTTGTTTTGAGAGTGCAATTTTTTCCTCTTTTTTAAAATAACAATTGCATTCCCTATCTTTTAGACCCTTATACTGTACAACATACCACATGTACGCACCGCAAAGCAGCCACTTCTTGACTTGGTTCAGGAAGATGAACAACACAATAAACTAATGTATTAATGGTGACATTATCTTCCACTGGCGTGATGAAGCATGAACAGAAGGTCTTGGCTTGCGGATTATTCGTTTCAGATGACACATGGATAGGACTTGTGGATTATTCATTTCGGATTATACATAGATAACACATCAGCTCCCGATACATGAAGTGTGGATGAACGCACTGAAGTCCTCTCGCGAAACCGATGCTCTTGCTAGAACTTATGAAGTTTGGAGAATGTGTTGATTCGCGACCGAAACTCTGCTTGCTGTGACTACATTAGATGCACGATTTAGTGCATTTGGGATTAATCATTAAGTACATTTCGAGATTCGGCATGAACGACATACTGATCAACAATCTAACGTTGGCTTTCGTCATGTTTCTACTGTTATTCTATCTGGTCATTCCTGCTGTTTTCGGACAGGACAAAGAGAATACCACACGAGATGATCCAAGTCCATCTGATGGAATGGGAGGTATGAATTGTTTTATATACAACGAGTACGTTTTAATGTCATCATATGTTACTGTCGCACTGCCAAAGTGACTTCACACCGATTTCAAACCGAGAAATTCGTAGCTATTCATGGTTGTGTTATTGTTTTGGTTCGATCTTTGTAGCTATGGTGTCTATCTCGTTGGTCTTACTGGGTCTTATACAATCTATTCTCTTGTATTAAATTACTAGTTGTTACCTGTTTCGCATGCTTGTAGACACTGAAATAACACTCTTTGATATCCTGCATTTCAATTGTAAAAAGAACTCTTATCAATCTGATTTATAATGTTTCAATCGTCATACTACTGTGCATGCTGGGCTGCTTTCAATAGCGTTCTCAGAAAGGCTCAGAAAGGCGTACATAATCTGCTAAGGAAGGATTGTCACTCGTTTTCCTCTTATTCATTCATCCTTGTAGAAAACGTTCGACAGAATTCGGTTGTTGGTTTTATAGGTTTCAAACTCAAAGCCTTTTGACATGCCTGAGGCAGCCAGTGTTTTGTTGGTCAACATAATACAACTGATCAGCGTTCAGTTTTCTACACTTATGTACCCAAATGTAATACATACGCCTTTGTGAAGTGCCTCAATACAAATATTCAATTCAATTAAATTCAAATTGTATTGGTCCGAAAGGAAATTTGTTGCCTTTACATGCATTATTCACAGAGAAAAAATATATATATACATGTGACATGATACATAGAACATAAAACGAGTGTATAGAGAAAATAAACATAAACATATAGCACTTTATCGTTGTCATTATATCGATATTTTCTCTGAATTTTCATTATTGACAATATTTGTTCCTATATCCAGAGTAATTACTAAAACAATATAATATATAATTATTATTATTATTATCATTATCAATATTAATATTATTATTGTTATTAAATTTATTGTTATTATTAGTAGTTTGACTCATTGTATCATTATGATAATAATAACAATATATATAGGCTAACAATAAACAACAAACAGTTTAACAATAAAAAAAATATCCTAATAAATATGGTGGAAAAATGAGGATGTAGATATCCTATAGTAAGTTACATAAACCTAAATATGAGTTCACTCAGTGCAGTACGTATGCAATATGAACACCTATTGAAGGCAGTATGAAATAATTATGAATAAACAAGCAATTAAAAAAGAGCCTTTTTGGGGGAACAGATGGCTATTATAAGAAAGTAAGTGTAATTGTCCTATAATAAATACAAAAAGATGTGTGATCATTTCCTACAATCAAATAGAAAAGAATATAATACGAGTGATGCATTCTACATTTTATATTTCATTCAACAGACGGATAAAATTACGGAATAAAAGAGTTCAGGTGCGATTAATAGTGTAATGCCACTAGTCAGAATGCTAAATGCATATATTACGGGTTGTTTATAGGTAGGGCAAGCTATAATATTTGTCCTATCTGACAAAAATTAATGATGCAGTTCGCTTTTTGACTTTTGAAATAAAATTATTCGTAACAGATGAAAGAAATAATTCGTACCGATGCATTTCACAAAGACGTATGCATTTAATTTGGTTACATTACGAAAATGGTCCATTCCTAACTTCAGCCCAGGGCCAAATACTATACACTTAATCTATACCCCAGCCCCCCCCCCCCCCCAAAAAAAAAAAATAAATAAAATAAAATAAATAAATAAAAATAAAAAAATGAATAAATAAAATTTAAAAAAAATAAAATAAAAATAATAATAATAATAAATAAATAAATAAATAAACAAAAAAATATATAATAATAATAATAATAAATACATTTAACAAAGCCACTCTTTCCTTATATATTTGAGGGAAATAAAGCAAGGATTATTTAATGACCCCTCTGTTATGTAAATATGTACGACACAAACTAGTCCCATGTACATGTATATTACCTATTACCTGTCTAATCTGAAATATGGCAAACTATCTCGCTTGTGTAAACATGTACGACACAAACTAGTCCCATATACATGTATATTGCCTATTACCTGTCTAATCTGAAATATGGCAAACTATCTCGCTTATGAGTACACATAGAAAGTCAAATACAATACACCAGTGTGTTGTTCTGGCCAAATTTGACAGTGAAAAATTGTTTTCTTTAAAAACATAAGGCAAAATGGCGAAGGAACACAAAGAAAAGGCACAATATATGACGACATGTAACTTTTCGATTGTCTGTGTGTTTGCGCAACGAACCCACGTAGGATAACATCATCATAATTTCGTAACAACGAAAAATTGCAGTGTACCTGGTACTACTTGTTTTGTATCCATAGAGTATTTGTAGTATGATGTGCCTTTCTTTGAACCGATACATGACTATTTTATATAGACTCAACAACATCATGCAATAAGGTTTGTTATACTTTGTTTGTCTAGAACTTTTTGTGAGTCACGAATCAACATGTTACCATCAAATCATGATGACATGACTATAGTGTCGAATTAAACGAATACTATTTTGTGCAGAGTTTGATAAAAACAAGCACATACATTATATATGTACTCTCACCTTCAGAAAAATGAACGAAAGCGTTAATTTGTGTTTTTCGCAAAGAAAGATAATTTTATGAACTATCCTCACATTGAAAGGATTGATGGGCAACACCTCACCTCCCAAAACAAAACAAAATCAAGATTTATTCATTCCATTCAATAAAAAAACATACATGTATATTAGTTTAAAAAAGGAAAGATATACAAGTTATACATACATCAGAAGGTCACTGATACATTTAAAGAAAAGAAAACAAATGGACTTTGGGTCACTGAAAAATTTCAAATGATTGTCGAGGCTGTGCCAAAGGTTTGAATTAAAATATTTTTGCATTGGATAACTATTACATAAATAATTGACTGGACAATAACAAAACAATACAAAACGAAACAACTATATATTTAAAAAAAGCGAGGTAGAAACAACAACAAGAGGGAACAAAACAACCAGACACATTTATTAAATCAGACAGCAAGTGACAACAAGTATAGTGTTGCAAATGATTAGATTTATCAGGGAGATGGGAGGGAGTTAAAATTATCTTTGAGGACTATGATAAAGAGTTTCCCAACTATGAAGAATATGTAATGCATACAAAAAGATAAAACGAATGGAACAAACATATTTCTGCTCAGGTACAATGATTGTAATTTAGAGAATTGCATCCTTATTGAAAATAATTGGAGGGTACCTTCGTTTGGAAAATGATTATCACTATTCATTAAGAAATTCTTTGTTATAACTTAAAGGTTTCATTATACGTGGTCGAATCGTGCATTGATAATACCCGTACCACCAATGAAGCTCGCCAAGCTATGACAGCAATATTTATGTTATTGTTGAAAAACAGAAGGGTTTATCATACAATAAAGGGTTTCCCCCTTCTGGCTTTGAACTAACGATGTCAGGTGCTTTCCACACACCGAGTTTGTTATGCATTAGACAATTATAATGTTTAACACCTCGGTCGCACAATATTCATCTGGAATCCGTCTTTTCACAGATTCCCGACACCAATCTATAATGATGGCCATCTCTTAAGAGCAAGGCTGGCGTAAACGTATATCACTTTGTATTTAGCCTAACTCCTTCCGGCTTTTGGCAGGTGTGACGTAGCTAATAAATATAATTACCACCATCGTTGTGTAATCACCATCCGGGACTTTAAGGTCGTTGTCTTTTTTTTTGCCTTTTCACTGGCTGTGAAATATAGGGGCCTCATTACTAAATTGGATCGCTGGAGGCTGCATGTTGGAGATTGCTCTTATGTTCTTTTTAAACATGAGAGAATCATTAGTTTTCTTGATAAATGGTTTTTCGCTTTTTTGGTGTACAAATTCAGTGTATACAGTAAGAAAACAAAAACTATTACATTTTTATGGTGCGCGCACGTGGGGTTTCTCCGAAATTCACTGAAAAAGCTAAGAATAGATGTAAAGAAAACTATCTTTTTCTTAGGGGGTGGGGTTAGGTTTTAATTCCGAAATTCTCTATCAAGCAGAATTTCTTTTTAAAGTGAACGGGACATTTGAGTTCGGCCTTGAGTTATTTACTTTGGGAATAATCAAAGACTATTGGAGGGGGGAGCATTTGATATTTGCCTCCCTTTCGTCCCCGGCCTCCATGGGTAGCAGATCATAACGTATAAGAAGATTGGTCTTGTATTTCTCGTGTTGTATGTTGCAGATCAATTGTATCTCCCCCCCCCCTTGTAATCTTGAAGATGGATTGGTGCTCTTAGAGGCAAAGTATAATTACTAACAGTATTCCCTAGAATTTAGAGGAGAGGAAAAAAGGAAGAAGATACTTTATAGACACAATCACGCCCAGCTTGGCTATAGATTATACCTATCATCTGGGCTTATCTTTTTTTTTTAAATTGTCCTATTATGGGATAAAGGAAATGCACTCAAAAATATCTGACAGTGAATTCTCAAAAGTAAACGGGTTTTCTTGCATAATTTGAATATTTTAATTTAACAGATATGACACACGTGACGTGTTCATAATTCCTGTAAAGTTCTACATTATTTGATTTTGACTTCAAATGGGACACAGTACCTTTAAGGCACACAAATTTAATTAAAAACGAAGACGTATATCCTAACATTTCAGGTCTTCAGAAACTCATTCCCAAGAGGGAATTCCTTTTAGAAAGTTAATCTCATAATGGACAACGCCTCTTTGCCACCCTCCAATAAAATATGTGGGGAAATTCTGTAATGTGACCATTATTGATCGAAAAGAGGAAAATAAGGAAAGAATGAAAGTCTGTCTGATTATTCGGGGGTATAATCGTAGTTTAAAAATAAGGTCGACCAAAGTGTTCATTAATGGGATTGTGACCCTCCGGCGTTGTTTGGTAACGCGGTCACGATATTGGCTACCCACGTGCGTGGTTTGATATCATGCAAGTTGGTATATGAGTGTCGGATCCAAGGGGGTGGGACAGGGGCATCAATCAAGCACCCTTCTTCTCTATAAATCAATATTCATAATATCGCACTGCACGCACTTTTTAGGATTAGCGTGTGCCCCATCATTCATTTTACTAATTCTTTGGAAAGTACGAATACAATTTTCGAATATGCTTCTCAGTTGTTGTATTATACCTTTTGTTATGCACATATAAGTTGTTTGCGAGCGCCACTGTGTTACTGATGAACTCTCATGACGTTCTCTTGTGGAAACCTTTGAGTGTGCCCCTCATGACTACACTAATGAAGTTTTGGCATGTAGATCTGTATTTTTGAGCCAATCTGATTCGTAAATGGTTTTACAAGTGCCCCATACTTTTGTATGAACTCACGGGTTCCTCTTTTCATTAGCTTCAGTAAACTGAAAGCTCCCCCCACCCCCATTTGTAAAACTCTTGAATCGCATGGCCCAATGGCGAGTTTTCATGATTCAATGCACGTAGACAGCGCTGTAGCTTTAACCCCCTTATCCACTTGTCGTACTACTTGTACTTAACACTATGAGGAGTTTCTGTCTCAAGGAGTACCATCTTTCTTTTGGCCGCCAGTGGCACGATTAGAGAGACAAGTACATTTTGGAAAATCTTAATTTCTATACTTTGTGTGTATTTAAAGGTACTATGTCCCATTTACAGGCCCCAAAAATGAAAATGTTAAATTACAACAGCATTTGAAAGATTATGCTAATTTAGAACTTCCCTTAAAAAAATGGGAGGTGGAAATGTCTTTAAGTGGGAAAATAATGGCTATTAGTTTTCGAATCGACTCAAGAGCTATAGAGCCAGTGAGTAATAGTCTGATTTTCAGACCATTGTGCCGAATGGTTGTACGTTTTATGCTGCCCAAAGATTCAATCAGTTTAATTTTGGCCATCACAAGAAGTAAAAAAATGCCCAGGTAACCTTTACAGCTCATTTTATGGATGTTAATACCGAAGAAGAAAAAAAGCCAGTCAGTCACTCATTAGTGTCTGACAGTAAAGTCTAGCAAGTAAACGGGTTTCCTTGCCTAATTTGAATATTAGGACACTGCTAATGTTTTAATTTCAGAGATAGGACATACATGACATATTCCTTATTCCTGCAAAGTTCTACAGAATTTGATGTTGGCTGCAAAAGGGACATAGTATCTTTAAAGTACACTAGCTAGAGTTTGGCCCCTGAAATAACCCCCTGGAGCCCCATTGGTGTACACTTACTTTTTATGTAATGGCGTACCTGAACATTAGAGCATACATTTACAATATATGAACATAGTAAAACAAAGTACATGTGTGTGAGGGTGTGTATTTGGGCTTTTCAAACGTGTGTCAGTAAGATATAAGTATTTTTGTCTGGGGACCGACCAAACTTTAACATCGATATCCGAAAGATGTGACTCGGTTTCGAACCTGAGTCCAATCAGAGTCGGTTTGCAAATGCAGACAGAGAGCTGACCGCCTGACCGAGGACATTACCACTAGACCAACTCACATCCCCCTACAGAGTATTACATATTTGCTTTCAATTGTGTCTTCACCATTGAACTCAATTGCATGGAATGTCATACACTCTAAAAACAGAAGTGTTAACTGGACGAGGAGTGTCTTGTTGTTTAACGTTGTTGATTAGAACTGTTAGAATTATGAATCCAACACTATAGAGTTTGAATCCAGCATGTCACAAAATCTTCGATTGAAAAGTGGTAATTTAGTGTAAGTATCAGGTCGTTGTTGAGATTTTAAGACCAACAAAGTAATTATATAGTTGATAGAAATACTCAGGAATTTCCCCCATCAAATGTAATGTGTGACAAAACACATGAGATAGATTGAAGTTTAAAAGTCGGGAAATGCTAGGACGATCACTAATTGTCCTCAGTGCTCTTAATTGCCATGAACTTCATTTTGACCTTCCTATATTGTCAGCCGGATCTGCTTCCCATTTAAAATGTTTAGGTACGGTAAAGGTGTCGTGGCCTAGTGGTTAATTCCCTTGACTCTCAAGTAAAAGCTTGATGGTGCGAATCCAAGCCTAAGACTTACGTCGTTTGGAGAGACATCGATTCACATTAGCCACTCTCTACCCAGGTGTAAATGGATACCAATATGCCACAGTACAAGGTGGTAATAATGTTAGAGCTTTTCGGCGTGACAGATATGTGCGCTATACAGTGCGTCCCAGAAAAAACGAAACCGAGAACTATCGACGTTTGATCGTAACTTAACCACAATTATAATTGATAAATGACACATATTTGGAAAGCTGAGATCCTCTTCTTTCATCTGATGTAACTAATATAATGCATATTTCACGCATGAGTAATTAAGATGAATTTGAAGAGAGGAAACCAAAAGGTCATTTGGCGGACGGTATCTGAATTTCAAAGAGAAAATCACTTTTCCAGAAGGTTGAGTTTCTTCCCTTTCATATGACACCTCAATCACGAAACATGAGCTAGGAATAACAAAGTTCTGTATGTTTAAAATAGTGCTTGCATATCCATAATTTTATCAAACTAATTCATTTTCACTGGCTGCCTGCCTTAGCAACACACGGAATTAAGAAAAGACTTTACTCCGTTTCGTTCACAATCGGCCGTAGACGAAAGACTTCATGCATGGCTGGGTTAAGTCTATTGACAATTCTGTTTTTTGGCTACGGCAGGCAGCCAGTGAAAACGAATTCGTTTGATAAAATTATTGAAATGCAAGCACTACTTTAAACATACAGAACTTTATTATTCCTGGCTAATTTTACGTGATTGAGGTGTCATAGGAAAGGTCAGAAACTCAACTTTCTAGAAATGTGATTTTCTCTTTGAAATTAAGATATCGTCCGCCAAATGACTTTTTGGTTTCCTCTCTTCAAATTCATTTAAATCGCTCATGCGTGAAATATGCATTATATTAGTTACATCATGTGAAAGAAGAGGATCTCAGCCTTCCAAATATGTGTCATTTATTACTTATAAAAGTGACTAAGTTATGATAACACATCGATAATTCTCGGTTTCGTTTTTTGTGGGACGCACTGTATAAGACGCCACTATTATTATTATCATTAATATCCTTTTCATATGAGGCGTACTGTGGGCTTTATTTTTTTGTTGATTCTTATAATTTATTCTTTATCTGAAAGCAAGCAGTGGCGTACGCCGGCTGCACCCTAGATAGACTATCATTCGATATTCTTTTTCAATTCGAATAATAACACTTTCGTCACAGAAAGATTAAACATCTGCTCATCGTTAGTGAAAAGTGCTAAAAAGGATAAGAAACTTTACTTTGTAATCTCTTTACATCTTTATTAATGTGGTAACGTAGTAAAGGTACCGTAATCCATCTTAGAATATAAAGCCTTACAGCGGTCGTGCTGTGAGAATGAACTTTCACATTTCCGAAGACGCGAGCCGATAATCTCTCTCGCTTAGTAGCCCAATCTATCCAAATAACCTTCAAAGACATATACTATCAAATTAAAAGGATGGAAGCTGCTGGGGAGAACAAATGCCAGCAAAGAATAATACATTTAAGATAGTTTTGTATACCTTATGCAAGCTATCAGGGATTAGGGTAGATATTGTACAGATAATCGCTACATATAATGCTCTTTGATGAATAGATACATACGTATTGCAAAACAAGTGTTATGTTGTTTCGTGTTTCATGTTTTATCGATCCATTTCCTTTCAAATGTAACATCACATAGTACTAACAAGAATAATGTTGGATCAATGTATTATTGCTCGTGGTTGATACTGTTTTAATTCAAAGCTAGCGTATGCTACGACGCGTCATAGGAAGAAAAAAATCTGGATTTTTATGACAATGTTATATCCGTTACTTTATCACTGGTAATCTTGTCCCTAAACTATGAAACATTCTAATTGTCTTTATTGTTCTCATTTCACGCTAATTCGGGATTAACACATGCAATCAAAACCATTTAAGCAAAGAGGAGGACCTGGCTAATTTTTTAGTGAGATGACGACAGTGGCGTATCCAGACATTTAAAAACAAATGTAGGCGGAATGTTCCTCGGAAGCAGTGTTGCTGCTGCCTCCATGCTTCAGTTGTTCTTGCTATTTTTTCTGGTGCTCTTGCTACTGCTGCTGCCATTGTTTTTTCTTCTTTTTATTATTTTTTTTTAAAATGGAATTGGACGTTCGCCAGCTACACCCTCTATACCGGAAATGCCCATGGACAACAAGGCGTATACTATTTGAATGTGTGCTTGCGCAACATGGTACATATTCTCGAAACTTTATATCACTCCAGTGCTAATCATCTTGTTTTGCTGTGGACAATATTTTTTGAAACAAGAGATGACGTCTTCCAAGGAAAAGTTTGATACCCCAGTCACACTGCCCAACCGACTCTTACCATCAAGATCATGGCCATACAAGGCAATGCTACTTTTTGTTTGGCCTATTGTCGTTCTGGGGGTGTTTCCCAAAGCCTTTTTTCTATAACAAATGACAAACATCACGGACAAATCTGCTGTTAACCAATCAGAAGCAAGGATTTCAGTAGCTTAAAACAAAAACTGTCATTCGTCACTGATGACAAGTTTTGTGAAACAGGGCCCAAGTTTCGGTCTCGTTGGTGTGTCTGGGGTATAAGGGTCAAGTCGGTATTAAGGGTATCTACATGATATAATTTACTTATCCACGCAAATGACGTAAGGGACGTGATATAAGATATTCCCGCCATATTTCCCTCGGGGACGGCAATGCACGTATAGTTTGAAGTCGGGCTGTGCATTCAACAATAAAACGCGAACAGTGGCAACGCATGCACTTAAACTTATTAGCAGGTAGCACACAAGAGATGTCGTTAATAACAACTAATTATTCAAAGAGTGCAAATTGTATTGTGACTGTAGCTAATTTCCTTTATTTGTTAGTTTAAAAACCCTTCACTACATATTAAGAAAACACCACATAGAATACACTGTGAATATTTTATTCAAATTATTGACAGGAAAAAAAACGAGTGCTTGCAATAATGCCATAAGACAGGTATGTATTGTAGGTGGATGTAGTGGCCTTCTTGCATGCGGGCTGCCGAAGATTTATGGATATAAAATCCTAGAATGTTTTAATGAGTTTAATATGAAATTAAGTAAGCCCTTAATGATAATAAGTAAGAACCGAGAGAAAGAGTTTTACGGGGAAGCAGGACGTGTATGTAAGATCTATGGACAATGTTACTTCGGGCCTTTAATATAACAGCGATTCACAGTAGCCGTTTCCGCTTTTAGCCTCATTCTTTTCCTCAAAACTCAAGATCGATGCAGAGAGAGAGAGAGAGGAAGGGAGAGAGAAAGAGAGAGAGAGAGAGAGAGAGAGGAAAAAGAGAGAGAGAGAGGGGGAGAGAGAGAGAGAGAGAAGGAAATAAAGAGAGCCTTTTTTAAAGTTTTATCAGGCTTCAGAGAATGAGGATAAGGCCACTTTTTCATCAAACTGGTTTAATATACGCGCTAGAATCCTATAATATATTATTTGTTCATCTAATAAAATATACAGTGACTCTCTATAGCACATAGCAGCGTACAAGCTTACAACCAACTATATGAATTTAATATCAAGAACAAGTTTTATCAAACACGGCACATTATTACTATAGTTCCTTCCCTTTAAAACAAAAAACATCACTCGTTACTGTATCAACAAGACTGATTCTGTTCTACCTTTTCCGTTTCATCTCTTTTTATCTCTGTAGAGGCCTTAGGGTCACGTGACCACATGAAACTCCGCTCGGATCTATTTTCGAATGGTCGATACGACAAGTCGATTCGACCGGTACGAAATATCTCCCAGACCACCCTTGTCGAGATGCAGTTCTTCGTTGCCCAGGTCTTAGATGTGGTAAGATATGACGACGCTATTCCCGGATGGTTATGAATCCATTTTCTCATACTTGCATTCCTGGGGGATGTTTCACAAAAATCCCAAGTCGAGCTTATCTCTAAGTTGGACTTGAATATTATGGAGAGCCATTTGTAGCCTGAAAATAAAATATATTCAAAAGCAAAAATTCAAGTATTTCAGACTTTTATAAATTCCACATTAAGAACATGAAATCTCCTCTATAATAGAACATATAAATGATTTGAATTAGCATTTTATGCCTTTTAAAATAACTTTTACAACATATTTTCAAAGATGCTAACGGCTTTCTATATATAATGTTTAAGTCCAACTTAGAGATAATTTCAACTTAGTATCTTTGTGAAACACCCCCCAGTTAAACAGTGAGTCTTACTCTGAAGGACTTTCTTTTCCTTTGATAAGTTACCAACTCCAGAGTAAGGAATTATTTATATTCATACTTGAAAAAAGAAAAGATGCTCTGTTTAAATGACATTTGAGTATCGGTTAGCATACCCAGGTGCATCGCAAGGCCATTTCGAAATGGTGTGTCAGGTCAAAGTTCCCGACTGTGTAACTTAAAATGTTCCTGTAGTATGAATTAATTGAAGAGGAAGTCCGCACTGATATTATCTTGCTTTTAATAAATGCAGACAGATAGGGAACCAAATTAGTGACAGTTTAAGCAATATCCGATTGAAAATAGAAACAAAATTATGAATGTTTTAATTTGGCATCAATGAAACACAAATTGGCAACACTGACGTATCCTGTGAACTCCTCTCCAATTTGGTCTGTACATTTCATAAACTTTCACTTATTTAGTTATTGATGATGGAATAGACTTGTTACATACAGGGGTTGTATAAAACCTAATTTCCAATAATTATATTCAGGGGTAATGTATGGTTGAACATTTTCTGAAGGATTTTTTTTTCTTCTTCTTTTGTAGTACAGGGCAAATGGGAAGAGGCCTCGCAAGATATTTCATCGCGTTGTGTTTGATCGATGGAACCTTCCAATATTCATAACTTCCTTAGTTTTGATTTTTTTTTTGCGCAAACTTTCACTGAACTGTTTGTTTCTTTTTTTCCTACTATTAAACCCAACTTATATCAGGGTCGAATTCCCCTTTTATTAAAGAGTATTTCTGGATGTCAAATTTTTCAGTTAGATTTAAACGTTTTTTTATTTAACAATTTAACAATTTGCTCATAGATACTTATTGTTTTCTTTCCAAATAACATGCAGCCAAACAGAAGCACTACCTTTTAGAGGTTTGTTTGTCCAAATACCCAATTTTGCGACTGAAAGGGGTGGGATCTTGGCACCCCAGTCCCTTGCGATAGAAAGAGTTATCTTTTATTAAAGATAACGTTGGTATACCTGGTTGTTGAAACGTTTTAGCATTGTATATATTTGTTTAAATAATCGATATGATGGAACGTAAATGGCCAGCAAAATAAAACCACAATCTTAAAGAATCAAAGCATGTACAATATTGTAAAAAAACGATTCATACTCCTATGAAATAACTTGTACGATATTCAGATATTATTCTTAATAAACCGATTCAATTTTAAACATTTAATGGGCCAATTGCACTGTTTTTCACGAACTGCACAAGGCTTTACTACGCATGCAAACTTCCAGAAATGTAATGTTTTTTCCCTGGTATTATCTTACAGGACGAACGATCGGAGACCTTTAAAATTAACGCATGGTTAACTATGGTAAGTACATTCTTTTTCAAATCCCCATGATAAACCTTTAAGCCCTACACACAGTATACGATCTGACTACGATCCGATTAAGGAAGTCGTAGAAGGGAAAGCTAAATCGGCTCAGAGTCTTATTGACGCCAGATCAGTAATGCGATTGTATACGATTTGAAACCGATTCGACTTCTGACAAGACCGCTTAAATGCATTTAAATTTCGGTTGCTAGCTTTGTTATCATTCTCAAAAACCTAAATCCATATGATTAACCATTAAGCCCTCCGCACACTAAACGATCTTGTTACCATCCGATTTTGGAAGTCATAGAAGGTAAAGCTAAATCGGCTCAGAGTCGTATAGACACCAGATCAGTAAAGTGATTTTCTACGGTTTGAAGCCGATTCGGCTTTACTTCTGCCAAAAACGCTTAGATGCACTACAATTTCGGTTGTTAGCTTTGTTATCATCCTTCAGAACCTAAATCCCTTTGATTAACCATTAAGACCTCCGCACACTAAACGATCTTATTACCATCCGATTTTTGAAGTCATAGAAGGGAAAGCTAAATCGGCTCAGAGTCGTATTAACGCCAGATCAGTAATGTGATCATCTACGATTCGGAGCCAATTCGGATTAAGTTCTGCCAAAAACGCTTAGATGCACTACAATTTCGGTTGTTAGCTTTGTAATCATTATTCTAGAACCTAAATCATGAAGAAGATGTTTGTTTGTCTTTAAATTTCTCCGAGTGTTACATAATATAAGCTAGGGGTGTCACCTTAAAGTTGTCATTCACGTGGAGTCGGAGATATCGATGCAATGCGGCAGGCCCACCGCGAAGGCATACATATATATACAAATAAAAAAAAAATCGCAGATATTTGGTCAAACGTTAAAAATTATCAAATTTCTCCGACATAACGCTACGAATGACTCGATATACCGGAATCTGTCCTTTAGGAGACTTAAATAGACTACACACCACACAGCAGCTCGTTTTGCATAATTATAACAGAACTGTCTCATTTCATTTTTTTTTTCGCCTGATAATCAAATTTTCGAAAGTAACACAAGTTTGTATATTACAACTATCTTGACCATTGTATTTTTACATTTGCAAATCTTAAAGCTGGAAATTACAAGCCTATTGCTGCACTTTCTTAGACTTTACATATTTAGTATTCCCTCTTGTGTCTTCTAATTATTGTTCATTTGTATTTAAAAGCATTACTTTCTGTAATATACTGATAGTATGTCTTATTTGAATATCTATTTATTTATTTATCGATTCATTATTCAGTTATTTATTAATGCCGTGTTTATTATACAAGGTGGTCTTCTCAGTTCATCAAAAATGCTTTCTGAGAGAGCCCCGTGTAACAAAAAATAAATAAAATACAATGGAGAGCAATAACCAAATGAATGAATAGTAAGATATTACAATACATATTAAAATAAAACAAGGGCAAGAAAGGAAAGAGATGATGGAAACAAGTACTGGACACTATTTTTTGTTTTTCCTATGACTTCTTAGTTGTCTCTGAGAGCGTAAAGTTGAACCTTGAGAAATGGTTCCGTTGGGCGATCAAGGGTTGATAAATTGAATGTTGGCTCACTAGGCCAGCTAAAAGTTCACCGGATATTTGCCGACGGATCATATTAAACGAAGAAAGAGTGCACAATCAAATATCAATGACGTGTATAGGTTTTATACATACAGTAACTTCGAGCTTGTATCTACATGGTCTTGTCTTTATACGCTTATCTTATCTATACTAAAGAGTTTAAGATATTAATCACAATAATTACGTTACAATTTTCAAATATTTACTTCACTTTAGCTGTTGAATAAAATGACACTTACAATTTGGCGGTAAGTTCATTTTTGCAAACGTTCAAAAGATGAAAGGTCCAATCAAACTACCGTTCTCAAGACTTTCGAAAAACGTCGGAGGAATTCCAAACGTTCATAAGGCCTGTACGTCCCGAGTCTTTTTTCCCACGGGACATGGAAAAGCGATCTATTAAAAGAAAACCTAAAATGTAGAATACATTCCTAAGTTATCGCTTAGAAAATATTTTTACATACACTGTGAAAAGGTTGGGCAATATTTTTCCAACAATTTGCCCAACGTTGTTCCAATAGTCAACCCAACCATCTGTTGGCCAATATTTTTTGCCAGTGGTATTGGTAAACATTACACAAGTATCCTACTTCACACGTGCATATTTTTTTCGTATTTTGACCAAAGATTGTGGGCAAAGATATGACCCTTCAACTGCCTTCTTACTACGGTAGCCCAATAGATGGTTGGGTTGACTATGGCACAACGTTGGGCAATGTGTGTGTAATAATTGTTTGCATATCAAAATTTCATTTAAATCCCCATAATTCCCTTCATTTTTTTGTTATTAATTTATACAAATGCACTTACTCATAACATTCCAACTATTTGCGTCGATTGGATAACTGCCCAAAATAAGGAGCAACAGGCCTACATACTACACATATGCGTGTGTTCGTCACAGAAACATAGCACGAGTTTCTCATAACTGATTTTTATTCCACAAATGGATGGCAATGACGCAAACCATTCTCAAGACGACGTTTGCATACCAAGCACTCAATTTCCGATGTTGGAAAAAGCATATACTAATGTTAAAACCTTCTACGCAAGCATAATATATATATATATATATAAACTCGTTCTGAAAGGCTACCATATGCTTCTGTATGGCGGGTTTCAAGTATTATATCAAGACTCTGGTTTCAAAAGGTATGAACTTCCAAAGAAACCGTCCAAAAACAAAATGAACAAAAAAGGATATCCATTATAATACGAAATGGTAGGTAGAAGGGATATACATATCAATTTATGTTTGGGACAGCAGGGGAAAACAAAGAATAGATACATTATATTATATTTATGGAATGTTTGGAAAAATGCACACTGTATATACACGTATCCATTTTTAATGCATGTCTTATGGAGGTTGCCCATTTCGTGAAGCCGGGGAATTAACATATTACATGACTGTGTTTATTTTGATGACAAGTTGCATATTATTATTGATTGCAAGACTGGGAACGATACATACATACATGTAAGTATCCATGATGGATAAATCTTCAATGAGCTCACCTTAAAGAGAACGTTGAGTTTTGGGTTATTTGATTACATTGTGAAAGAAAGTGTCTGGTAGCGATCGTGAAGATTTTTTTTTTTTTAGAAAGCCATAGGGAAAAGTTTATAATGTAGTCATTAACATAAGACATTTTGTTAATTGATCTTTAAGGTTCTGGAATGATCAACATGACAGCAAATGACTCAGTGTTTCTTAAAATCACATGTACTGACATCAGAATAAGGAACTACATGCTCACATGGTCAACAAATTTCAGCCATTTGTCTTCATAAGTCGTACTTGAGGGTATTGCACTTTTTTATCGGATATTTCCACAATAATGTTCTTCCAAGCTGACATAAAAAGATTGAAAAGGCTCACAGCTTATAATTCAACCTAACCAAAACTCAATCTTCTCTTTAAGATGGGTCATCAATTAAGATATTACATGCTTTCTGCTTCCTTGCTAAACAACCCTGACCTAGATTAGTCAGAGCTCATTATAAAATTCTTGGCAGCAGACGAAAGATGACCCCTCTGTTTTATAAAACATACTCTCACGTACACATATACGTTCATACATCATAAGGAAACTCGCTGTTAGAGAAACGGACAGAAAAGAAAACAAACAAAAACAATCAATAACAACAACATTATACAACGACAAGGAAATGAAGAAACACAGAAACAAGACAAAGAAAAACAAACCACAAAATGAACAAACAAATAAACAAATCGACATAAATAAGAGAAGGCGTGCTATGGTTTTCTTTTTCATTTTCTATTGAAGGGCGGGGATCTTGTACCTACTTTAATAAATTCTATCTAAATTTATAATGAAGTCTCACAATACTACTCAACGAAAAGGCAATCACTAACATGCACATCAATATGCTCTGCCACAGATTACACACACACACGCACGCACACACACATGTAAAGTCCACCAAAGTTGGTCATGGTAAGTCCGTTACGTTAAGAGCTTTAAAGGTTTTGCACTTTCGTTTTAAAAGAAAATTAGGTACAAGCTATTCCAATCAGTACCAGATATGGAAGCACTTACACAAATCATTTCATGGGGGAGATTAAATGTGGATGAAGATTTTAAGAATACGTGAAACCTATTTATTCATATCACATGTATTAGGACCCAGGAATTGACCCAATACATGTTCCCTGGCGAATAAAGCCGATTCGTTGGCTACCCGCAAAAAGGCCATTTTACCGTTACAAAAAGGAAACATTTTACGACATTTTTTGCGGAAAGCGGACGCTGTATCCTCTTAGTTATTTCTTCTTCCAATAAATTTGAGAAGAGTGATGTTTCATAAGTCTTCTTCTAATAAAAAGAGTGCGTGTGCTCGCCACCTAAAAAACTGAGAAAACAGATCACTGAACCCTTTTTGCTTGCAAAACGAGTGCTTTTTAAAAGGATTTCACCAAACGTAAACGTTTTTAGCTATCTAGATTCCCCTCTCGATGAACTTCAAGCATTCTTTACTCCTTTATTATTCATCCAATTCTCCTAAAACTTTCATGAAACTGTTATTGAGATATTTTTTCCCCATGTACGTCTACTTTCACATTAAGGCTGGATTAGCCTATCATCATCGCACCCGTGGGATGTTTTAGGCAAACTTAAATATTCAGGTAGACGAAATGACCACGGGTATTAGCACATGTGTGATTTCATCCAAATATAAGCAGAGATACTTTATTCATGACGTATCAATCAAAATTGACGTTGTGTGTGATTCGTCCGAAATGGGCCGGAATATAATAGCATTGGGTAAATTCATGATGAATTATAGGGGGATTTAGCGTTATTGTTTTTCCTGTAAGGGAGGAAATTACTTAAAGGAGCATACCACAATTTACCCCCTCTCTTTCTCATGTTCTCTCTCTCTCTCTCTCTCTCTCTCTCTCCCTCTCTCCCTCTCTTGTTCTTTCTCTCTCTTTTTCTGTCTCTATCTAACTCACACCCCACCCCCCCCCCCAAAATAAAAAAAAAACAGCACACATACACAGCGTCACCCTCACCGTCACACACAAAACTTTCTCCATGAGGGGCTTCACACCCTCGCAAAATAAGGAATGTATATTTTTCAAGGACTATGCTAGAATCAAAATTGTATATGCGAAACCTTTTCCAATAGTTTCGTTCAGGTGGTGGGGGCATGGGGCGTGCGCTTGTAGACCCTTCTCCTGTCGGTCGCTAAGATCTCTTGAATGTTGCTCTCCCTCTCCTGTCAAATCATGACATAATAATCATGATACGGAGAACTTTTTTGGGGTGATCATCAGTTTTTCTTCAACAAGCTGTACACTTTTACACTAACGACTTTTTCATGAATCTTATGCGCAGTGAGCTACTATGAAAGGTTGTACTTTATTGGGTTTACGAACGCTAGATAAATAGCAACGATGCGTGACTTCTCAAACAGGATGTAGAGCGAATGTACGTGATTTTTTTTTAATCAAGCCTTATTTAACTCTTGAATTGCTTAGAGGGGTTGGCTATACCCGGGAAGACAAACTTGTGCAAATCCTTCTGATTTCAATTATTTTATTTTTTGTTTACAGAGATGGCACGATGACTACCTGGTTTGGGACCCTTCGCGGTATAACAATGTCAAAAACTTCAAGATTACGAGAGACGACGTTTGGATGCCGGATCTATGGCTGTATAACAAGTAAGATCTGTGTATCTGGTATCAAAATTACTCGTCATAAAGAAACACAATTGCAAAGACTTTCAGCAAACCAACGCTAAGACAATTTAGAAAGCTTTGTCCGGCAACCTTTGAATGTCCGAACGGGAACTTGGCATATTTCACAGTCCGAACAGGTTCATAGTCAAAACGATAGGGTATTGAAATTGCTCTTGAATTGATTTGTTTACTGTTTTTGTGATCAACTTTAGAGTTTAAAGTTATATTCCTGTTGCCTTTGACTATCATCGTAGTTCTTAATCATACCAACCATCTTAATTCATCACCTCGTTTGGGAATTCCAGGTAGGAAGTTCCAGTACAAATCTATTGCCTACAAAATTCATTTACGACGAGGTTTTCCGGCGACAGTATTGAATCGGTTAGGTAGAGTTTATGCCGGTGCTCCTGATATAGACACAATTAAAGTCTAATTTATTTGTCTGAATAACTGAAAGTAGTTTCATCTACAAGAAAATCGAAATAAAGTGATTGTTGGTATAAATCTGACCGCAAACCTATTCGAGTCATATAACTTTCACGAAATAAAGCCCAGAGCAGATATCCTTTTTTTTTTAATGAAATGAACATCGATTTAAGGTGTATCTTTCAAAGGTTCAGCAAAATTATAAAAAATGTTATTCCTTCATTTTTCTTCACTAATCTGTGGTTTTAGTGCTGGAAGTCGGTACGAGGACTACGCAGCCCATTCAATATGCAGTGTATACCATACAGGCAAGGTTGTCTGGCAGTCACCCACCATCATTAAGACACATTGTACCATGGACGTCACAAACTTTCCCTTTGATGTACAGACCTGTACCGTGACCTTTGGCCCCTGGCAACATGGCGCTAATGAAATTATGCTCAACGGAACAGGTAATGTATATAGATATCCTTCCTTTTAATACAAGTCGCACGCTTTGATTATGCGATCTACCAATTTAAGATTGATGACATGGATAATATATCCTTCTGGTCCTCTTTTAAAGGTTAGAACAGTTCTGGTCATGCGATTGCATTGTGAAAGAAATGTTGTGGAATCGATCAGATAAGGTTGATCATGTAGCATATAAATTTTGGTGTGTACTGCAAGGTTTTGAAATAATCAAAATGGTAAGATATTTTGCCCGGTCTTGGTAAAGTTACAAGCACTGTACACAGAAAGATGTATGTGTAACTACGCTATATCTACCCAGGCCGTATCGATATGATAATTTACCAAATATATCAATTGGTAGGCGGTTTCCCAGCAAAATTTGTATCATCACGTATTATTCAAAGCATATTCTTCCACATGATTGGTAAAAAGAGCTTACATCTCATTTTTGTGAGGAGGGGGGGGGGGGGGGGGGTTCCAAAACTGGTCTATACCTTTAAGCTCCAAGCATGCATAGTAACTTAAGTACTTACAAAGTGATATATTTTCTCTTTGTCACAGGTTTACTGGATTGTGCCTCTCCAAAATTTGACAAAATCCTGTAACAGCCCCTTTCTGTATAAATACCCCATCTTATTTTGTGCTTTCCCACTCATGAATTAATGACATTGTACGCATTGGTTTTCTGCCTGTAGTACTGGTACGGTCAGATGACACTAGTTCCTGGTTGAAAATTAAATTCCTGGCATTGATAATCAGATAGTGCTAAGAATGATTGAATTAGCAAAGATAATTTCGTGATTCTGTTCTCTATTAAAAATGTAAGGGTCAGTGCTAAAGTGTGATTTTTGGTGAGTCAGGTCAAGTAGTGACTGAATGCAAAGCGTATTGCGGTAATGTTATTTATCAGGGTTAAGCTATGCGTTATATCCCAGTCGTACCGACGGGACAGACCCGATTGGCCAAACATATATATAACAGCAACAACAACAACAAAACCGGTCGAATGGTGGCGGTGGTGTGAGACACAATTTTGTTGTGTATACGAGTTTGAGTATTCAAAAGTATATACATAATATCTAATATCTAAAATGTAAAAGATACTTCTTTGTTGCTCTTTCGAAACACCTCCTTCATATCCTTCATAGTATGTACATAATAGAGTTCTATACAGAATACTTCCCTTTCCAACAAGTTTATCGCTTTAGGCAGACTATTCATTGACCTTATTACATCGACCATTCTAAATATTTAATAGGCAACGTACTTTATCATCATGACCATGATGACCATAGTAGTGTTTCCTGCTGTTCGATAGCATAATACATTACGTTATGCTATGAGCAAATTGCTTTTACTGGATAAAATATGACCCATTAGGAAAAATGAACGTTGGTAATAGGGCAGTTTATCTCGGCTTTTATTACCCAAGGTTAACTATCGTTAAGTTCGATGCAAATTAATTGAATAGTTATTGCCTATGACCGAGAACTTGTTTCCAGAGAGGGAGCAGCATTTCATGAGGAATTCTGTTCAAAGAACCTTTCATAAATCTACCTTCTAAGATCAAATTTAGTGTTAAAATGGACTTGTAAAATATAGGCAAATATGAATTCAAGATTATCTGAAGGGGTGCTGGCGAGATCAGTGTTTACAAATCATGAAAGTCACTGATATCAGGCCCCATAAAGAACCTATGAAAAACATATTTCGGGGAGGGGGTGGAGGGGGAGGGCGATTTTCTCCCTGCGAAGATCCGTGTTTGAATATTCGTATATATGTGAAGCCTTCATACGTCTATGACGAGGTCATTTTTCTAATTATTTGTTTTGAATTTATCTTTTTTGTTGGTGAAGGGGGTTGCTTTTTTTTGTGCGTATTTTATTTTGTTTTTTTGAAATATGATACTTTATAATGGAATGGAAAGGAAAGAAAGAATTGTTATATCATGATAACTTAATACAAATAACATAAATAGACATTAATAACATTATATAAATTCGCTAAAACATATAGGAGAGAGTAAGTTGTCAAACGATATCACAAAACGCGTGTTCCGGGAGTTTTCGGCATTATACTGTGATAGTTAATCTACTAAAAGGAAGCAAAAATGCATTTTATATGATTGCGTAAGCGCGAGCCACCAACCGCCAAATTATAACATGTATTAGGGGAATATGTAATATAACGATACAGGAGATTGCATCTTGAGGCCCTGCATTACGAGCCAATCATCTATGTCATTTAATCGGAAAATCCAGGAGGTAATGGACGAATTATACTTCTGATCGAACGACTAAACGAGATTGTCACAGACATATGATGTTGATTGCTTTTAAAAATTTTATTCATGAAATGATTGTGAAGTGAATTGGACTGAAAAAATGATCACGTAACATAGACATTATTTCAGAGCGATTATATTCTATATTAATATGTTATCATCATATAAACATACACTAGAGAAAAAGAGGGTATGAATATAGCATCGTATGCTATATATTTTTTTAACCAGATAAGGGCTACTTTACTCTATTCCTATGCATTTATTGTCTTTTTCAAAAAAGGATTTAGCTAGTTGATTCATTATGTGAGCCACTGTCATTAGTATATTCAGTAGTAATATTTAGTATTTTAATGTTAAAGATGTTTGTATTGTATCAGGTAAACAATGAGATGTGGCAAAACTGGCAAGGTTTCAAGCTCTATACTTTATATTGCAAAAACTTATACGTGTTCTACATGCGGCATTACAGTATATATATATATATTTGATTGTAACTGCCTTTAAAGTATATTACTATTGTTACTAATCTGATGAACCATCAGGAAATGAATGACTAAATGAATAAATAAATATACCATTCAGGAATGAAGGTACATGTCACCTACCTCCAACTTTAAAAGCTAAAGGGGAATATAGCCACTCTCTCTACCTTATCCATTGGGTATTCCCATGACCATTTTGCAATTATTTGCTAATGATTCGGTTCATAATATAAGCTACTATTGTATAGTTATCTTTATTTACCTGATTATTTTTTTAATATTATTGTTGTTTTTGTTACTCCGCAAAATAGGGATCATCCTGTATAGCATCAATTCTCTTTAAGTGCACATTAATGCTATCAATGACCAGGTATTTTTCTATTCAGTCTGGTTGTGCCCAATGTAGCTGCCTTCTGTATGTCGCAGATCGGAGAAAAAATAGAGATCTTGTTTTATTATTTGTATTAATTAATAATAATTATCACCACTGTTCTCATTAATATTTCTAATATCATCAGTGTAATTCTATTCAATTCATGTATTTCCTGCAATTTCTGTCACAGGTTCCGCCGACAAATACCTGAGGAGCTCCAGTGAATGGGAGATAACGTCGTTCCGCGCCAAGGCCAACCAAGAACCTTACCAAATCTACTTGGACGACGAGCCCATCCTCTACAGTTACGTCGAATACTCCGTCTTCCTCCGTCGCATCCCGACCTACTTTGTCTTCAACCTCATCATGCCCTGCACCCTCATCTCTGCCACCACCTTCCTTAGTTTCTTCCTGCCTCCAGAGTCCGGGGAGAAAGTGAGCCTTGGCATCACTGTCCTGCTGTCTTTGACTGTCTTCTTGTTGCTTGTTGCGGAGCTTCTACCGCCCTCTGGCGCTGTGCCTATCATTGGTGAGTTGGCTCCGATGACCAGGGGAGTGTTTCACAAAGACTAAGATCGACTTTAAGTTAGACTTAACTATGGCAGGCCATTAATGCCACATTTTTCTCTCACCATTTACTGGCATCGGTCTCTCAACGATATCAGAATAATAAATGTTTTTAAATCTTACAACATTGAGATTGGTAAAATTCAAGATATTTGCTCACTTCTTTCAACTCGTAGATAATTCCCGCCCCCCTCACTTTATCACTATGATTCTATTTTGTATTTAAATTTCTGTAAATATGTTCACTTATTATAACTTGCATATTTGTTTGTAAATTGTATTTTCATTGTTTTATATTCTGTTATATGTAATCACGGCCTCGCTGAAAAACAGCTTTTGCTGAATGCGGGCACATTTGTATTATGTTTTTAACCGTGAATAAATAAAATATACCATACCATACCAAGGGACGTAAAAATCAAGGTCACATATCTACAGAATTTACATTTTTTTTATAATTCATTAATGAAAGAAAAAAATATCCTCTAAAAATAATAAATGAGAGACCAATAGTGAGAGCAAATAGTGGCATGAATGGCCTGCCGTAGTTAAGTCTAACTTGAAGTCTATCTTAGTCTTTGTGAAACACCCCCAGGTTGAGCAAAGCGCAGTCTTGAGCGATCACGCACCTCCATGGTCACTCCCCGAGCTCACAAATGGTCTCGCATAAACACACAAACCTATGAAGAAAGTCCAACTCCTTGTCAAACCACTCTTTCACGTCTGCATGCGATGACATTCAATTTTGGATTGAGATGAAGTCAGTAAAAGGGATAATACCAAGAGTGATGTATGTCTGAACGATTGATCGCAGCGTTTTTTTATTTGACCACCACGCCGTTTGAAAAAAGTACAAACAATATATATGTCATATAATTGACGGATTGATTCATTCATAGAGTTATGTGTTATACCATGGACCAACTTACTTTTTATATGCGACCACTTGTGACTTAGTGTAGTGACCTTGGATGGTGTAAAAAAAAGCCTCACAGAGACATAGAAGCGTAATCATTTAACTCTGTGCTTTGCTCAAGCTGATGACGATTGCTCCGTGGTCAATTTCAAGAATTCAACGAACTCCGAACTTCAATCTATATTTAATACTGTACCTAACCACAACCATTCATAAAATATAAACATAACCGCAACATTAGCCATAACCTTATATCTGATCACAGTTTACCGGGTAGGAGTGAGTTGACAGATTGTCCATCACTTCAATTTCAAAAGTGGCAGCCAGAATTCACGCTTCGTTGTAACGTATCAAAAAGAGCTCACGCATGGTTTAAAATGATTTGTGATATATATTTCTGAAATATATATATAGCTGAATGCTAAAGCCACATCTTATTCTCCAATTAGTCTTTGATGGTCTGGCTTATGATCTAAATTCTCTTTAAAGACGCATAGTAGTATAATTCTTTAACATTTGGGCCTTTACCCGATCTCAGGCTTTGTCAATTTCCAGGATTAAATTCCAGTTTTGTGACCAACGTGCCTTGCGTAATGCTCTGCATTTTTCACCAATCACCCCATATGGAAAAATCATTCTCTTACATTTCCCTTCCCCGAAAACTCTCCGAAAGACTTGGGGTAGTATTGATCGGGGTTTATGTGATTTGTACAACCATTAATTGTATTTCCATCAAGTCTGGTGTCAGTTAAATATGGCCTTCTGCACATTAAAACGGACTACCACCTCCCTCTGACGAATTACTCGATTATAAACCTACACAAACACTGTGTCCATGTCATTTTACATCAGTAGATATACTGCAGGATATTTTCGTTTCATCATAAATTGTGATTTGATAGAGTCGCAGAGACTTTTGAAAAATCAACCGGAGACAATTTCGATAGGCTTGGCCATCGCCTATTAAAATGTGCGAACATTACAATGACACATTACGTCATCATAACACGATTTCTATTTGACTGTAGAACAGGGTATTCGAATTGCCTCTGGGTTGATTTCTCCAAAGTGTTTGTGATCGAGTTCTTGTGTACATTTTCAATTGGGAATTGGGATTGGTAATGGAAATGTTATCCATGAGACAGACTAAGTCATTATTAAATTTATGTATGTTTAAACCTAATGGCAATCTTTTTTGTTATCTTAACTTAGCAATATACTACGCAGTTACCATGGTTATGGTATCTCTATCGCTGGCGATGTCGGTCGTAGTACTCAATCTGCATCACCGCGGACCCGAAACAAGCCCAGTACCACTCTGGTTACGGAAGATCGTCCTTGGGCGTGTTGGCAAAGTGGTCCTTATGCGGAAGACATCTTTCAACCAGGAGATATACTACCGAAGCAGGAAGTCGCAACAGTGCCAGGGAACGAGGCTCCTGAACCACTACGAGATGGATTCGTACGACGGGAATTACTGGGAAGAGCACCGGGATGTAGTGGATTCCAACAGCAACGGCGGCAGCACCAGGTTGGATCGTAACGATAGACATACGAGACCGTGCTCGCAGCCCGTCACCACGCACAGCCGCAGCTCTTCTAACTCTATGCGCATGCGCGAAATCAACCTCTTGCGAAAGATCCACGACGACTTCCGGTATTTGAAAGAGACTCAGAAACGGAAGGAGCACGAGCAGAAATGTCACAACGAGTGGAAGCAAGTGGCTTTGGTTGTTGATAGGATCTTTATGTTTATCTATCTGATTGGTATGATTGCAACCATTTTGATTATTGTCACGCAGGTAACATCGTGAGGGAAGATCAGGTCAAAGCGCCATCAAAGGCGTTGCTCCAGATCTTTCATTGTTCGCAGAAGCTCTACCCTAAAGCACAGGGAAATCGAGCTTCCAAGGGCAACCAAAATCGACGATATTGTTTCAGGCCCAAACCAAAATGTCGGCGATTCTGCTTTGTGTGTAACAAAGATTACTCTTCGCTTTGTTGGGTTGGTCTCAAAGATACCGAGGATGTTGTTGCCATTGTTGATGAGAGTGGTGATCAAAATCTCTTCATGAGCAACATCACATGCTCAATCTTTTCAATTTCTATCCGCAAATAAGAAGGTCGCAGTATCTGTATGCGTTGACTCGCCCTTCTTTAAAAGGGTGTAGAAACACTGAGCACAGATTACCTACAGTGATGTTGGATATGAACGAAGCTAATACGAATACACGTGTTACATTTTGATGGAATATAAATATTATTTTGTAAATACGTTTTGTTGCGGTGTGAAACAAGGAGATAGGGTATTGATCGAGGTTTACGAAAGCTTAACCATTATGTAGAAGGTAGTTAAAAGTTATGAGCTAGGTAGAATATAAAGTATCCCATTCATAATATATATCTTGTTCTTCCATACGTATTTCATGTTTTTTGTTGAATGATGTATAACATCGCTATATATTGAGGTTATATGGAGATTTGAAACATTTTTCATTTATCATTTATCTATTTTAAAACATGCACTATAACATCGAGAGTGATTTAATTATTTAATCATTTACAAATTTACAATTTGCACACCCTTTTTGTGATAAGGTTTTTCAATTATTGTATGCTCCTTGAAGTGATTGTCTCAGATTCTAAGACAAAATCCTAGATTTAGCTCATGCTGCAATGATAATTAGGTCAGTCAGGAATCCCATGACTTTTACAAGCCGATCGCCTGTCTGATTATCAAGATTATTTATGATTGGAAATCGAAATAAAATTTGCCGTTTTCCTAACGGTTTTTATAGCACTACAGTCTTTTGGGGAAAATGAGTATGTTAAAAAACTGGTCACTCAAAGATTTTTACTTTTTTGAGGCACTTTATGATCAATTTGTTACGGGCTTCAACATTATTTACACCATATCACATCCACTAATAACACGTAGTACCATGCATCTCAGATTTAACATTGTTAAACGATGCCTTTAACCAGTTTATCGACGCCTTTAACCAGTTTATCCTCTTATTTTTGCTGGTCCAGCACAGAAAGGACAACATTCGTGATTTCGATATTATTGTCATCGCGTGAAACACTGTGTGACAAATTACGAGACTAAGTCAAATCATGTATCATTTGGAATTATCTTTTTGATGCTCACCCCAGGGAGGTGAGAGAAATAATAATATAATAATATTGGATATTTATACCTGCAAGGTGCTCAAAGCGCTCCAATATTACCCCGGCTCTACTCTGCTACCGATTTCGGTGCTCACAGCATTCAAAGAATTCCTTCCTATCGGTCCCCAATTACTTCACCTGGGTAGAGTGTGGCAAATGTAGATTAATGTCTTGCCAAAGGACATTAGTGCCGCGACGGGATTCAAAGCGCGGACCTTGTGATCGACAGTCCGGCGACATATCCACTCGTCCACGACACCTCTAAGGAAAAGGAAAGGAGTGGAAACTTGTGTAATTTATTCAAACGCATTCGTGAGTTCTAAAGTGTAACAATGGGTTGTGTAACATTCAACTTGACTTTGAAGTTCCATGCTCCAAGCCGCGCTTCCACTGCGGGGAATTTCGGAGGCACCAGTTTCACATTTATTACAAAATATTAAATTACCGGAAAATTTCAGTGTGAATTATAAACTTTATATTGGGATTGTATTGGAAATAGTGCATCAAACAATTTTCATATTTAGTATTCCGCCCTTCCTATAATATGTGTGCCAGAGTTGGTAAAAGAAAAATTAGATCCTGACAAAAACTCGATATAAAAATGTTAGGGTAATGCCCTAATTTGAGCAAGTTTAAATGTCCCGTTATTTAATCCATAATTTACAAACTTCGATAACTTTAAGTTTGCTAATGCGTGTTGTCGTATGTTTTTTGTATTTTTGGCAGTTGGAAAAAAGGATGAAATTACACAAGTTTGTGTCCGCTTGTTCTACTCATTACACATTCAACAATTGATGAGAAATCATTGAAAGGGAACATTTTCTGATGTAGGAATTCTAAATCCTGAAATTTCGTGCGCTCTTTTATCTCACCACTTGGTCAACAGTAGCAAATTAGCGCATAACTGTTTGGCGGCTTGGAGCATGGGGTCATGATTACACTCCTTTCTTTCACCTCCATGCTCAATCCATTAATGTTTACATTTTTCTCTTTGCAATATTTTAAGAGTGCACACGTGGTCGAGTGGATAAGTCACTAGACTATGAAGCCCAAGGTACGGGGTTCGAAACCCTCCCTCGGTCACATATTATGTCACTTTGCAAGGCATCAATCTACATGTGGTAATATCTACCCAGGTAAATAAACTGGGAACAAAATTGCTTGAACGATCGAGTACTTGCTCATGGAAGCTCGGCTAAAGCTGAGGTAAAAATATGTTGACTCTGACTTATAGGGAGAACAATATCGATAAAGCTACCCTTGTTAAGCAAAACATGTTATCCTTATATTATCATAATCAAAATAGTGCAGAATTTTTCTCATCTTGGTGTCATTTTATCTCTGTTTGATATAATTTTCTATTATTTTTTATTTCAGATTTTGCATTTAATTTTGGCTAGTTAGAGAGTTGGTGGATTTTGTTTACAATGAAACTGTACAGAAAATTTGCAAAAGTCAGCAAGAACATCAAATAATCCACGCTTTTCTTAAAATGTACTATACATGTCAAAACTTATAAAATATTTATTTAATAACTGCACACCCTCAAGGTGTTGTTTTAGAGGGAATTGTTTATATCTACCTTACAATAACAATAATGTAATAATTTAAGAAGAATGTGTTATATCTGATGGAACATATTTCCGCACCTCTCTCACTCTTTCTTCTTCATCTCCGTTTTTTCTCCCTCCCGTAACTTCTCCCTCTTTTCTCTCAATGTATCCTTGATTTTTGTATCTACCTCTATCCAGTTGTCTCTGCACATCTCTGCCTCTCTCTGACATTCCTATGTGTGTCTCCCTATCTGTACCTCTCTCCCCCTCTCTCCTACGCTCTGTCTGTGTATTCATGTCTGTCTCCCTCCGTCTGTCTCACTCTTTCCCTCCAAAAGTTGTATATCTGAATAGTCCATATTGCATTTTGAAATGCCTATTACCTCATATACGATCTATAGAGACAATGGCATCAAAGTCGATGTTTAAATCTTGTCGAATTCCTATCTCCAACACTGGGCCCATCACTGTACACAAAGCCTTAACCTAACCCTACTACTAACCCAAAACCTTTTCCCACGCTCTAACATTATATCTTTCAAGATATACGGCTCGGGGGCAAATGTTTGATATCCTAACCTACAATTATTTTAAGAAATTATATAATGTATATTTGGGCCGATACATCTCTTTACAATTGATTTAGGTTGTATGGAAATGTGAATAAAAATGTTCGTTTCCATAATGCATTGTGATTCATGTTATGATATGAATAAAATCATTATCTTTTACATAGAAAACAGAGCATTCGAATCATCATTTCCATCGTTGTCACTTGTCCGGGGGTAATTGTACTCGGGGGTGGGTGTCCTTTGGGGTATTTCTCCAAGGGGTATTGTCTTGGGGTAGTTTTCCTAGGTGGGGGGGGGGGGCAATTATCCTCGGCTGATTATCAAGGGGGTAATTGTCCTGATAAATATATTATGTGCATATACTTATATATTTGTGTGGGGGTTGGGGAGGGTTATGCGGATGTATTTAATTGAGTTTACATCTGGAAAATACGAAACCCAACCTTTCTTATCAGTTACTAGTTATGGGGATCAATACACCTTACTTTATAACATACCAATAGGCTATAAATTGTTACATGTGACTGAGTACTAAAACTGATAAGTATGATGATAAAAATGAAGAATGGAAGAAGTACTTGGCACAAAGATATCATGTATAATGTAGTTATTCCTTTTACAATGAAGAAGAAATAACAAAAGATAGAGACAAAAACAAGAAAGTAACGTTCAATGTCCCTTTGAATACAATGCAAAAAAATAAGGTGAAGCCCTCCCCAAAAGAACATGTTTGCAAAAATCGAAATTTGATAAAATCTGAATGATGAATTGAACAAAGCAAAGACACGTTCGATCAGTTGGCATTCATTTGAGTAGAACCCACAATCGTGAGTAAATCGATTTGTTTTTTCATAGTTCAATGATTTACAGTTTTGATGTTTGATGTTTTCATTTGATGTTATATAATAGTATGAAGAAAGTAATACATTGAAAAAAAATATATATTGGCTGGGCATTTTTTTCTTTTATGTCTTGAAATATACTTGGAAAAAAAAGTGGGATTATGAAATATCAAGGGTAAAAAACGTTTTCCGCGTCTAATACATGTATAAATATGTTTATTTACACCTTACAGCGCCATTAGAATAACAAATGAATATTGTAAAACTAAGTCATTAAGTAAACATTGTCATTAACAGGACATTTTCATGTCCTGCTAGCCATTAAACAAAAGAAAGTAGTGCCCTCTACGTATGTTTGCAGGCAGCGGAAACTTAAAGGCCTCTCAAGAAAAAACAGGTTTAATTAGTAACATTGTTTTGAATTTAGGATTAGGGTTATGGTTATGGTAAGGGTAATAAACCCGTTTTTATGATGTCCGGTTAATGCACCATATTGAGTTATTTATAGATGTCCTGTTAATACAACATGTAGGGTTATATATATACATATATATATACATGTATATGTATATGAAGGGTGTGTGTGGGTGTGTGTGTGCGCGCGCGTGTGTGTGTGTGTGTGGAAGAGGGAGAGGGTAGTGGTTCACGACTGCAGATGTAAGATGTTAAGATCAACTGATGGTTCAAATCAATGATTGATAGTCGACAGAGTACATGCAATTGATGCCTGATATCCAGTTTGCTCCAGGGTTAAAACTGAACATTTTACGCACACCAATTTTAGCTGGGGTCACTGGAGCATAATATATTGTCAATAATTTTAGTGCCATCCGATTAAAAAGTCCCTAACCCATAATTTCATAGGAAGTTTCATGCAGATATCGTGAAATTATATTATTGAAAATATTTTAAATTTTATATATAAATATATATATAATTGATTAAAGTCATGATGTAGAGGTACATAACGGATTACTGGATAAACCGCCGCGGCCGTCGCCTTATCCTCCATCTGGATGTAATTGTATCAAGGCTAAGAAATGTATTTTCTTGCTGGATCAGCACTGACACAGATGGTTCCACCCTCACCACCACCCCCCCCCCCCCCCTTCCATCCACCTAGCCAAGGTCTAAATAATCCACTGCTGAATAAATAACTAAGAACACAGGTCGATCTTTAAATAGGATGATATTTATTTATTATCAAATCCGTCTAATGATATAATAGCAAAGATACAACATTCCATTATGCAATTCCCATTATTGCATATGGTGTCATAATAAAAGTCTATAATAATATTACTACAGTACTATCTATTTAAGCATAACACACACGTAAGTCATTTCCAAAGCAACAAAGATCATCACAATTGAGTAATAAAGATGAATTATCATTAACCATATAAAGCAGAGATTAAGTTTACAATTTAACAACAGGAAATATGCAATATAACTCTGAATTACCCAAGAATGTTTTCGTCTAACAAATCATGGGTGACTTGTTTGAACATCGGTTCTAGGACAATTACCCCCTTGACAATCACTACCAGCCAATTACCAGCGGTACAATGATCCCCCCCCCCCCCATGGACAATTATCCTCCGGAAAACTGTGTTTGTCCTGGGGGGAGGGAGGAATGTTCCAAGGGGATATTTTCCTGAAACGTTGAACATCAACCTATTTTCTTTATAGTATTTTTACAAGTTTGACTTAAATCTATGAAAGCACTTTTTTCAAACAAGTTCTCAAAATTGAAAATACATATTCGAAGCAACACCCTTTTGGTTATAATACATTATAACCAAATTTCCATCATATCATTATACGTAACCTCACGAAAATATCAAAGGATTTAAAAGGGGCATTTTTTCCTTGTTGGCTTGTTCTACTTTTCTATAATAATCTAGCACAATTGTTATCATTACCCCCAAACCTTACATTGGTATAAAAACGTTGAAACATTATGACTATATAATTAAGAATGTTTTGTTATTGAAACCTCCTTATCAACCAATATATAGGCTTGTCTTTAAGTTCCTACAAATAATTGTACAACAAAAGCTCACACTAAATTCCAAAAAAGATGACAAACTGAACGAATTGCACTACTATTCATGACTTCATAACCCAGATAAATAAGTATCTAAAAGAAGAGATGACAAAAGAATGAAAATATAAAGAAGTAAAAGATGTGATAATGATCAATTAAATGAGTAAAAATCGTTAACAAGACGGAAAATAACAAACGTAATTTCTACAAGGTATGAATGAAATCACTCGTATTATCTTTATGCACAAAATTGAGCCTCTAATTTTAGTAGGTTTATAAGCATGCTTGCTTACCTTTACTTCTTATTGCGCACATGGTTTAGAAAACACTTTTTTGTTTGTTAATTAGACTAGAATACAGTGGTATATATTAATATATTATATATTATTCTTGCATTTATAAAGTAGGCATTCGTTATAATTTATGAACAGTGAAGAATTCTTTTCGTTCAATATATATGCATTTCTTTGCTACTGAACTTTGTGTTAATATATATAAATATTATCAGCTGCATATGCTTTATACATGTTCTTTCTTCCTGAAGCGTCTAACATATTGCAGAATTTAAAAGAAGGATAAAGATGCTTACATCTCCCTGCTTAGAAATGTAATTTTGATTTTGGAGTCGGAACATAATTACAACAAGAAAATATATATGATGATCGTGATAATAAATTGTTAATGAAAATTAACTTAGCCCTATAATAACAACAATACAAACAACAATACTAATTTGAATAAAAACGAAAGCAGTAACGTTCAAAATCAATAATGAGCATCAAAAAGTACCTCTATATTAAAGATGTATTGCAATTTCAAATATACTTTTAAAGGGCCCCTCCAATCAAAACGGGTGTGAAGCTGAAAAATACATGTAATTGAGTTTGTGACGGAGATTCCGAATATGACAATGATTTTTCTTAGAAATCATCAATATTTCTGGGATGACGCTTCGGACCACTATGAAAAAAGCCAAGTTTCGAAGCTGATAGATATGACATCACTGCAGGAGAAAACATTGCAGGTACGTGCCGCTCAGCGCATCGATAGTATACAGATAACATTTGTGTTTGGATAATTCTTTCCTTGGTTATTGAAGAATTTTATCGTGAAAGAAAAAAAGAGAAATGACCGAAGAAGACAAGGAGAGCGAGTAAGAGGTTGCAAGTAATTTCAAAGATCAATTGGACAGTGAAGGACTTTAGGAACAATTTGAAGAAGTAACTTTCCCTGCACTTGTGTACATAAGAACGTATAATGTGCATATGGCATGTGAGATGTGTTTCTCGCCACATTACTGATTAACCAACGAATGTAAGCATGAATACCTAATGCAAGATTATGTTGATTGCATATTAACATACACTGAAATTTAGTTGAAATTTAGGACTGTTTTTGAACTGATTGGAAATGTTCAAAGTAGAGGTGTCATGGTCCAGTGGATACATTGCTTTACTATACATTTTATGGTTCACGGTTCAAGTCCTACTGCGACACTAATGTCTTTTGCAAGATACTATTCTACATTTCACTACTCTGCACCCAGGTGAAGTAAACTGGTATCCGGTGGGAGAAAACTAATTGAATGCTTGAGCGCCTTATCATGGTAGCTCCGTTAAAAGCTGAGTAATAATTAGGCCTATGATTACAGGGTCCTTAGGGCGAACGATATTAATACTGATGAGGTTGTTCTGGGTAAAACAATATATATCATTATTGATAATAGTAAGTAACAAGATTACCCTATAAACGAACACACAAGTTCTCTAGTCTGTAACCCAAACGTTCTGAAAACGTCGAATCCTTTAGAGCCCGTTTATCTACACCTCAAGAAAATTTGGGTAGTCTTCATAGACCCCAACCAAAAGATATATCAGAAACATGATGATTGATGCTACCAAGAGTTATATACACTTCTATATAAATAATAAATCATCAGCAGTACGTAAGAAAAATGCAGTTCAGGACCGTAATTACGATAGGCAATATGTATACATAATAAATGCAGGAACATTTGCCAGAATACTATACTTGAAACATTTTCATATAATACCGATTGCAACAACTTTCGCTGAAGAAATTAGTTGAAGAACAATTATATTACCTATTGGTATTGTTTTTTATGTCATATTCGGATTTACGTCACCGCAATGTCTTTACATTTCAATGGTACCTATCAATAAATCTTCAAGAGTCTCTTGAAAACGCATCTCTTCGACTAATCTTAATTGATTTGTATATGTTTTTGATAGTGTAGAGTATCTAACAATGAATGTTTTGCTTTACTTTTTATATTTTGCTTTGTTCTGTAGCCTATAACTACGTTGTCATCATAATATATTCCTCTACACTTATTCATTTTTTTTTATGGAGCTATAATTTAATTTAATGTAATACGATAATTTCTCAATCATTTGCTTATTATTTGGTATATTGTTCACTTTTTTTACACCTACATGTATAATATACTGTTCCTCAATAATAATTAAAATAAAATCATCACTGTTCTACCTTATTTATATTATTATCATTGTAGATAATAATAATAATACTATTCCGTTCTTGTATAGCGCATATCACATTATAACGTCCCTATGCGATTTCAAAGAGCTTTGGAAATTTTACTCAAGCTTTAGCTCCTGCAGCCGTTATCAGCGCACAGTGCATTTCAAGGAATAATCCTACTAGGTACACATCTACCTCACCTGGGTGGAGTGTGACATATGTAAATTAACGTCTTGTAAAAGGACATTAGTGCCGCTGCGGGACTCGAACCGCGGACCTTGTGATCCACAGTCCGGTGAAGGAAAAGGCCATTGACATTATCTTAGGTTGATTTTGCTAAAGTGTTTGTGATCGCATTAGAAATGTAATGCCCAACTAAATAAGTACTACATTTCCATAACAAAATATTTGTCCTACATTTTTTTTTAGATGAAAAGATTAAGAAGGAAAAGGGAACTTTGTAAAACTACCTGTATGGGGAATATTTATTAGGTCTCGCATGTTTGTGTACTGCCATAAATGGCAGTTTGTATTAAGACAATAAGCCAGTTCACGGTGGCAGTCTGAGCATGAGCAGATAAAGGTCATTACAGAACAAATTTTGAAATTCACGGAGACAAAATACTGGATACGTGCTCATGGAAGTTATGTTATCATGATTCGTTCATCCACATTCAATGCACTCCATGATTCACAGGTGAAAGTATTCTTTGAAAAGGGGGAACAAAATGCTATTTATATAGCACCTCCATCGTTGTATAGGAGTAATTATTTCAAAATGTACAAAGTACTTCTTCATGTTTTGAAGATCAGTGGATATTCGGGGTCATTGCAGTAATGTGCTAACCGTGAACTGGTCTATTGTGTTTCTTCATTTTTTTGTTATAATGATACAAGGTGATGATGTCTACGGAAAAATGTACATGTAACTTTCTAGTAAAAAAGCCTTAATTGATTCGGCATTAATTTTCCTAAAATAATGTTCGCCCCAGTAAAACATGCTACCTATGCCTCAATACATTACGATTTTGTTGTGATAAAAATATAATAATGCGTGTATAACTTTACACCATTTCCCGTTACTTAATGAAATAATCAAAATTAATTTAAGGATAGAAAGACCTACAAACGCTCTGAAATTAATACAGACAACTATAACCCAAAAGATGTCACTGAATTTTTTTTTTAGTAAAAAATCTTTTGTTCTCAGAGCATTTACGATGTCGTTAATGGCTCGATGAAATTAATTAGATTTTTGCGGTTGTAGTCATCTCATCGAGTTGGTTGATCTCTTTTTAATCAATTAAACGTCAGATGGTGCATAGGTAGCCGACCAAAGGTTGTCATATCGAGGAAGAATCCAGTTGCCTAGTCAAATTATAATAGACTATCATAATTAACTCGGTTAATGTCTCCCCATTTCAAGTCTTAAGAAGAATCATTATGCCTTGCTGAACATGAATGCAGATGCGGCAAAAGTACCGCTGAGAAAGATCAACAAGAATACCCTGTCCATGACCAACGCTACACGCTGCCATTCGTTCTGTCGTAGCTTCTCCTCTCTCTCCGAGCGATTATTGGCTGTCAGTTTGCGCAGTTCCGTTAGCATGCTACGCAGTATGGGAATGGCGTCCCGTGTGAAAGAGTCTGAACGGCGCCCGCACTCGACCAAATGCACCGTTCCATCTTTACTCGATACGGCATTGCCGCCCTGGCTCATAGCCACGCCGTTCAGGTCACGCTTGGCGTTCAGCGCTAGCGGGTCCGTGCACGCCATTAGGTCTTCCAGTTCCCAATTGTGGCAGTGTTTTTGGAGCGACTCGGTGCGAACGCTGAGACGACGTCGGTCCGTCTTAGAGTTCTTGACCGCTGTGGGAGCGAGGAGACGTCCCAGGCAGTCGATGACCACGATACGAACCCAGCGAGGGACTGGTCGACAGTCGGGGCGACAATGATGCATGTTGAGAACCATGACGGACATCGCTAATGAACCGGAGATGAGAACCATGGTACTCATGAAGTATTGTCCTGCAAATGAATAAGAGGATGCACTTATCAAAACTTTGTTGTAAATTCGTATCAATATTTCATAATTATAATAATGAAAAACAACAACCAACAAATTAATGAATGCAATGTAGAGATGTCATGGTCGAGTGGATATGTCACCGGAATGAGGATAACAAGGTCCGCGGTCTAATTTAAGTCCCACCGCGGCACTAATATCCTTTGGCAAGACATTGATCTACATTTGCCACTCTTCACCCAGGTGTTAAATAGGTACCCGGTAGGATGCGAATGTTAATGTGGTTAGATTAGCAAGTGTGCGCTTGTAAAAATGACGCCTGGCTGAAATGCTCCCCAGGGAGTTGAGAATGTGCGTATATTGTGTGCGGGTAAGCCTTAATCCGATGACCGGGGTAACAATATATATCCAGAAAGCGCTTTGAGATGGCCTGCGATCCTGAAATGCGCTTTATAAGAACGAACTATAAATATTATTACTTGTTTTCGAGTATATACAGACAAAGGTATGGGCGCAGTACAACGAGGGGCGTAACGTGTCTTCCCCGAATATCAACCAACTAAGATTCCAACAGGGGAATGGTATCCCTTAACCCCTAGTCCCAAACCGCTACCCCTCCCCCTCCCCTCCTTCGTCAAACTTTGTATACAATAATTGCCACTGCTTGGTTTTCGTATTAATGGTTCTTTTGTGCCTAGCTTTACCCGGCTACTTAAGATGATAGATGTAATTGTTATATTGTTTCTTTAAAACAAAAACCTTGTTCGTCACTAGCAATTTTAACAAATACTCTAATATTATAAAAAAAACCTTAGTAAAAATTCATGATGATTTCCAAGTATTTGGACCCAAAATGTGCTTTATCAAATTGGAAGAAAAAAATCCAACAGGATTTTTAGTTTTTCATGAATGTACCTATTTCCCGGATATAGCTACATTGCACTGACAGATTCAAAAAGTTGAATGATGGAGGGCATTGGGGACCTCTTGCCATAGAGGTCAATTTTGCTCCACAACATTGTTCAGTGTTCAGTAAATCTGAACAAAATTTCAGGCACTTGATTTTCCTTTTTGAATGGCTGTTATCTTTTCTTTATAAAGGATTAAAATTGAAAATATGGACAAAAAAGTTTATATTCATGGATGTATCATGCTCTTTGATCACTTCCAAACAAATGCTTACCGACAACAGGAACAGCACTTGTTGGGGGCATCGTTTCTGCTACCAAGAGGAGGAAGACAGTGAGCGACAGAAGAACGGTAATACCAAGACTGATCTTTTCACCCGATTCGGGAGGTAAAAAGAAGCTGAGTAGCGCCACCATCGACACAAATGTGCAAGGTAGAATCAGATTAAACACGTAGTACAGAGGTCTTCGCTTGAATTTGATCTATTTGGGAAAGAGAAGAAACGTGTGACTGAATGAAAGATTTCCAATTAATCATGATATTGCTTTAAACATCATACAAGTTAATGTTTCCTTGGAAAAAGTTCTTCGCATTTCAGTATGGGGTCCACTAATCTCTTTGTTTTATCACTCATAATGTGGTATTGCAATACCACGCATCGTTTTCTGGAATGTTTGCCCTTTTTTAGAAGAGAATGATAAAAAGGCCTAGTCAACCACTTTATATATTTTGTTCATCCTTGCATGCATCATTTTCTTAGACAGCCTCCCCCTTTTCCTTACTCAAATAATGTTAGAAGTTAGTTTTTTAAGTTTAGGAGTGTGATAAAATACACACAAACTTTAGATGGAAATTACACGTTAATTCAGATCTGGGAACCAGTGGCGCTGTACTTCCTTGAGAAATATAATGAAACACCATTTTAAATTAAAGTGAACCAAGTCTGACTTGGGCTCCGTGCTGGCAGTCTTATGTTATTCTTTATTTTCCTTACATTTCTGATCTGCTGGTCTATAAAATGCTGGGTAAATTTGTTTAAGGTTGACTGCATACATTCTAGCCGTACGCGAATTTTTTTTTGTAGGTGATTGGTGCAATTTAAGACTATATACCTTTCCACCTAAATGTTCCAATATATTCAGCTAAAAATATAAGCGTATATATATATATACTAAAAGCATATGAAATATAAAGAAACTACACAAAATTATAAACTACTAATTTCGTTTTAATTGATCTTACTACATATGTCACATCAGTATAGGTTTTGCCAGGTGCATCCGGGTACTCGACCTCGTTGCTTTTAGCGGTCATCGCTAGGATATCCCACTGTCCATCACTGTTGAAGACGGATGCATCTCCTTGGTGTAAACAAAGAACAAGAAAGAAAACAATAGTAAGAGATGGAAATGGTATTCGATAGCACATTAGACCCGTGAATCAATTTGTAGAGGTGATATGGTCTAGTCAATGATCTGTGAAGAATTATAGTGGTTCTCCGTCGGAGTCCCAAACAGTGGCGCTAATGCCCCTTGGCAAAACGTATACATCTGCCCCGGCATTTGCCACACCCAACCCTGGAGTATTAAAGTGTAAATCTACAATAAATCATTCTGGATGCTTTCAAGTTTCAACGCTTTCATGGCAGATTGGATAAGGCTATCGTGGTAGTAGTGTTATATTTTTGGGTATGTGAAGTATTTATTTTTATTTTGTTATTCCAGTATTCAAAAATCGCTTTTTGTGTCGTTTTGTGTTTCAAAATGTATGAACGAGTCATCACCATTGTGCCTGTTATGTGTGTTAAGTGTGTCCATCGGCTTACTCGTTATATGTATACGGTAATGAAGAGCACGCGCGATGTATGAGACAAATTAAAGTATCATCGGAGTCATTTTAGAGACAGAAGATATATTCAAGGTATAATTAAGGAAAGTATAGACTTGTCTTCAGCATGTTCAGTTTAGTGGTATAGCGTCACGTTTCACGCGTTGATGTTTTGTTATAAAAGTAAAAATACACAAATTATGTCAGACCTCCGGAGGTTTTACATAATGGCACACACAAATTACCAAAAGAGTACCAATGCTCGTTACAAAGTTAATCTGCATAATTTACAGAACATGTTCTCTGGACCAGGGAGGTGAAAGAAAGGAGTGGAAACTCTTATAATTTATTCTAACGCATTCGTGAGTGCTAAAGCGTAACAATGGGATGTGTAACATTCCACTTGGCTTTGAAGTTCCATGCTCCGAGCCTCGCCTGTGGAATTTCTGAGGCCAGGCACCAGTTCCACATTTATTACAAAATATTAATAATATTTCAAAGTTAGTACTCCACCCTTCCTATAGTTTGTGTGCCAGAGTTGGTTTAAGAAAAAATTAGATCTTGACAAAAACTCAATATTTAATGAAAATGCGCTTATTTGTGCATGTTTTAATGTCCCGTTATTTAATCCATGATTTACAATCTTCGATAATTTGCTAATGCGTGTTTTCGCGTGTTTTTTTTTTTTTTTGGCAGTTGGAAAAAAGAATGAAATTACACAAGTTTGTGTTCGCTTGCTCTACCCATTACACATGCAACAGTTAATGAGAAATCATTGAAAGGGACAGCGAACAATTGCTGAGATACCATTTTCTAATGTAGGAGTGCTAAATCCTGAAATTTCATGCGCTCTTTTATCTCACCACCTGTTCAACGGTTGCAGATTAGCGCATAATTCTTCGGCGGCTTGGAGCATGGGGTCACACTATGAACATGACTGACAATGAAAGCGGACAAAATATACAGTTCCTCAGGTAGACAAAGGAACATCCCTTCACTGCTATTATGTAAAAATGTGTAGAACAGGTGTCACATGCATATTCACCTTTTTACATAATAGCAGTGAAGGGATGTTCTTTTGTCTACCTGAGGAACTGTATATTTTGTCCGCTTTCTTTGTCAGTGATGTTCTTAGTGTCAAAGGAAGGCGGCTTGATTCCACTCCTTTTTGTCACCTCTTTGTCTGGACTGAAGACATACTGATGGCAGTAATGGGGAAAGTGTATCTTGGAGCTAACATTAGCCGCGTAATTACTGCTCTAGTTTCCCAGTTGCACAGCAACCCGCCTGGCTGTGCCTTTGTTCAATTTATTTGAGTATGCAGACAACACTGTAAATGTTTTAGAGGTAACAGAGTCGAAACCATTTGATATTCAGAGCACTTGTAAGAATGAGGTACGCGCCCCCTACGGGAGAATGATCGATTAGAATTAGCACCCACCGAGCATGATTGCTCCCATGAATCTTGTGGCGGAGCAAGTAAAGATATAACAACAGAACTGTTCATGAACGGTATAATGACATGCTTCAATAATGACTAGCATCGTATGACCTTTTTAAGACCTACAGCCATTCAGTATACATAGATTTGTTATTTGGATTGCAATGAATTATTTGTTAAGAATATGTAAAACAGTATGTGTTCTGTTTTATAGGCTAGATGTTTTTATTCCGAATCGTGGTGAGATCGCTGTATTGCCGAGATAACAGGAGGGGTATGGAGGGTACATTTACGTGCTCCTCATTTCTTATACTCTCTTTTGTAATTTGTTGTAGCATTAGGGGCGTTCACACCTACAGAAAAAAAAGTGAGATATAAAAATAGACTTTTGCATCGGCAACTGCAATTGTTGTGTGCATGTGCGTGTGTGTGTTCGCATCACGATCCCATTTCAATTCGAGGTAAGTCTTGTGATTTTTCAGAATAATCGCGATAGTATGCCGGGCGCTGTGTATGTTAATGGTATTGAGAATCAAAAATAGATTTATTTAATCCCAGGATTCCAAGCGCGCATACGTCGTCGAGATTCACGCATGCGCAGTTCGGACGTTTTTGCCGTTGAGCGAGAATTCTTCCTGTGTGTGAATGGTCGCCAAAAAATATAAATCTTTGCATCGCCACCCAATTCGCACTAAATTGATAATTGCGAACGGTCGCACAATTTTGTTTTAATCTTTGCATCGCGATCCAAATCGCCCTAAATGTTACGTGTGAACGAGCCTATTGAATTTTACGCTATCAACTTGGAAGGCATCTTTTTTCTCCACGTTCTCCATTGTGTTTAATAAAATAACATTTATTTATATTGTCTTTCATCCTTCTCAATGTAATACAAAACCTTCCCTTTAGAAAAAAAATATTGATTCTTCTTAACATGATCATTTCATTTTTTCACCTTGTGATTGTGTTTTTCTTTACAGGAAAAAAAACACACATCAGAAGCAAGAGAGTTGATTCTGTGTGTGTTTGAAAAGGAAGCATCGATTACTGACAGAAGTGATCAATGCAGGTGTATGTGTTTGGGCGTACATGTACGTGTGGGTGTGCGTTTGCGGGAAAGAGTAATTTCAATCAACCTTAACACATCCCAAACGCAATGAGCGAAAATACAGTTCAATAGGACAAGTTTGATGAGAGAGGTCGGATGGGTAAAGGTGAGAACAGGGACAACGAACGAGAATACAGAAGGTGAACTCGATCGTAAGGTACTATTTAAAATGCTAAATGTAAAATGTCATAAATTGTAAGAATATTGATACGAAAGAGAGAGAGAGAGAGGGAGAGATAGTAAACACGTAATAAATAAAAGCAAAATGATTTGCTTCGATGTAATTTATGAATAGGTTAGATGAGGTGGAAAACGAGAACGACAGTGAGAGTGGGTGAGAGAGACAGAAAAAGAAAGAAAGGGTGGAGGGGGGGGGAAGGCGCGAGATGGATTGTATATAATTTTGAGTCGATAGCGAGAAGTGGCACACATAGACAGGCACAACATGCGCCTTGATTACCTCACAATCACAGAGAAAGATATAAAGATATTAATATATTATATACAGATAGCTAGACAGAGATAAAGCGAGAGAGAGAGAGAGAGAGAGAGGGTCAGAGACAGCCGGACAAACAGTGAGACAGATTTTTTTTTAAACCTAGTAGTAGAATAGAGGCGAGAAAGTTCTCCCTGTTGGTTGAATTGTACCTTTTTCTATTCTGGAGAATTTTAGGTAGACCTGCAAGTTTGAAAGAACATGTAGGCATTTCATCACAAACAACTGTATGGTGGTGTGAATTTTGAATCTGGAGCAAGTAGTGACACAGATAAAAAGGCACAACACACACCCTTAACACCTACTCAGAGATAAATAGTGGTATATAGATAGAGAAGATACAGATATATATGAAGGGGAGAGGGAAAAAAATACAGAGAGACAGAGAGACAGAGAGACAGAGACAGAGAGACAGCCAGAGAGAGGTGAGAGTGAGAGAGATAGAGGAACAGAGAGATGGGAGAGTGAGAGTGAGAGAAAGAGAGAGAGAGAGAGAGCGCGAGAGAAAGGAGGAGAGTGAGAAAGAGACAGACAGAGACAGCCATAAAGAGAGAGGGGAGAGTGAGAGAGAAACACAGAGTGACAGAGATAGGGAGAGGGAGAGGGAGAGAGAGAGAGAGAGAGAGAGAGCCCAAAAGACACCTTCTGGTAGAATAGAGGCGATAAAGTACTCCCCAAATCTCTTGCCTAATTCACCCTTTGGAACGCACTTCTCGCAGGTGATTCAACATAGGCACGACGCCAAAATTGGCTACGACACTGGTGGCGTGTTTGTGGAGGGGACTTGAGTCATGGAAATTAAAGGCCCATATTACTGAGAGGAAGGAGGTGAGGGGGGAAAAGGTGAATACCTATCAAGGACAAGAAAGAAGGTCACTCCATTTGATCGTACTCAACGTTTGGCCCCTCTAAAAGCTGACGGCATGACGATTTTGTTGTTTGCATGTTAACTATTATTGCCGTTGCAATATTCCACGTGCTTCTTAATTTTCGTCAATGTCACCTACTTCAGTCCGAGTCCGTAATGATGAGTGACCGATGAGCATCAAAATGATGACTTATTGCGAAAGTTTTAACTGGTATTGGAGAGAAGAGAAGGATTTTCATAACCCCATAGCAGTATATATAAATATATGAATGTTTTATGATCTTGAACTGTGAACATACACAATTTACAATTTCAAATTCGACAAGAAACTCACATCGACACAGGTAATTAAGCCATTTGGTAACATTCTAGAATGTGACAAAAAATAGACGTGAACCGTTTGAAAGAAAATGTTATCATTTCGTAAAGATGAAAAACTTTTCAGCAGCGAGTATTTAAAATATACCGATATATGAGGGTAAATTCCCTTAAAAAGTAAGACGATAGGTTATGCCCGAAGTTGAATGCTATTTAAAAAGTAGACATGGAAACGGTGAGCGATGTAGTACAAGCATTGATCTACGATACTATATGCGCTCCCAAGAAAACTCAATCCTGTAACAAGGCGATGGGTTCCCGATTTCTATTACGAATATATTGATCTTTAAAAAGAAGTAATAGGTTTCTATCATAAAATCTACACTTGTTTCCATGAACGCAGCAGTCATGGATTTAGTAGGTCCTAAATACTTTTTTTCCCAATATGGGCAATGTTACCAACTGACTTTAAAACAAAATTTAATGGCATGATTGTAAATATATGGTACATCGAACAATGCAATGCATGTGGAATGTAATTTAATGTGAAGTGGAACATTCGAATTTGCAAAATAAAAAATATAATGGCGTATGTATGTATGTATGAAATGGATTTCACAGAATAAGCTGCTTTGGACGAGATTTGCACAATGATCAGGTCAGTAACAATTATATGAAAGCACAATGTTTAGTATATATACTTTTCACAGAAGTGAAGCATGGTAAAGGTTATCATGTATTAATGTATGAATATATGAATGAAATATACTGTACAGAATGGGCGATTGATATGAAAATGTACACACATTACTGAATGTCTAATGAAAAAGTTTATAATGATGACGTATAGTTCGCTATGACTGATTTTGCGTGCTGAATATGTAATCAATGAAGGCTACCATTTGCATCAACCCTCTTTATTTTGTATTGACATATAAATTATTTATTAAGACCAAATATATAAAAAAAAATACCACTTTGATCTACAAATTTAACAATTCAATTTTTTCATATTTCGATTTGTTTTTTAAATAAAAAGATAAGGTCAAATAATTAAAAAATAACGAAACACCGTGACTGGCCTTTGACCAATTTCATGTAAAATTCATCGAACAGAAAAACACATAATAAAAATGCGGGTCACCTTTGGAGCCCAAACCGTACACTGACAAAAAATAAACCTGACTTGAAGAAAAAGAACCACCACAACTATTGAAGTGATGGATGGCCGAGTTGATAGAAATGGACACTCTACGAAGCGGGATGAATGAGTAGCAATGATGATGGGTTTGATTATTACCACTACCTCCGCCCCAAATCCTCAGTTCCTTCCCTTCATGTTGCCAGGGACCGAATTTCATAGGGCATTGCTGCTCGTCGAACGGGAAGGTATTGACGTTGATGGAGCAGTAGCTGGAGATGATCTTGGGAGCTGCCCAGTTGACTTGGCCTTCATTGGTGATCACCACGATCTCATCTTTCATGAAATCCTTGTACTCGTTGGCGGCGCTATTAAAAAAAAAAAAAAAAATTTAAGTCAGAATATTAAATTGCAATGTCTTATAATATCTATGTCTACGGAGTATTGCCTGAATTTAATTACAAGAAATTCACCCCCCCCCCCCCAACACAAATTTTTCGTTGACAATTCTCAAATATGATCAGACATTGTTTAGTAGGTAGTGGCTGAGCTATGAGACAAAGCGAAAAAAGAAAAAAAAGAGGAATACTTGGATCAGAAACACAATTGAAGTCTGCATGGTCTGTGCACTCGGATTCACGATTTGTTTGACATTTTAATATTTTTGTTTTTTCTTCAGCTTTAGTTGGAGTGTATGTGGTGCGAAGTTCATCTTTATTTTTCATATACTTTACATTAAAGGAACCCATGATTGTGTTTTACAACAACTTGATTTATTCAGAATGACCTTTGTTTCGTAGATTTCCGAAATAAAATTTAATTACCACGCCTCGGTATCTCTTTTGATCATATTTCTATGTAGCACCACTGAAAAGGAGTTAAGGGTCTGGCAATTCCTTGCCTTATTTTCTCCACCAAATCGTGTGCCGACGCATGACATCATGTTTGATTGCACTTATATCACACCTTTCCTCAGTGTAATTGTAACTGTAATTTCCTGAACCAAAATGACATCGTATTTTCAAGTGTCACAATAACCACAGTGGAAACTTCAAGGTAATGCAATTATGCCCAGAACGCGATAAACGGAAGAAGAAAGAATTGATCATAATGAGTACCATTGTAAGTCTCTCTAACCTTGATCTAAATAGGTAATTTTGACTCTTTCATGTCACTTGCTAATTTCAGTTTCGTTCTTTAGATATTTAGCTACCAATTAAAACTGCTATTTTAATAATAACAAATCATTATCGAACGCACCAAACTGCATTCTGTCAAACACACACGCACGCTCACACAGTTAAATTCTACAATGTTTCATGTTTTGTGTAATTTAACGTTTAAAAGTAAGACGTTTTGCTACCGATTCCAAAACACTCAATTAATATAAGAAGCGTTAACGAAAACCTATTATCGAATACAAATCGAGTCAAACTACTAACCCTTCCCGTTGTATCCACACATGCACAATCGGAGAGCGAAGTTGTAATTTTTTCCTGTCTAAATTTGATCACTTGATTTCAACTTCGGATATATTCTGTTACTAATAATGTACTCTAGTGTTGTAATGAAAGTAAAAACTCAGCATCTAGTACACATTACGCCATAATGCTGAACACATTTTCCCTCTCCCACACGCACCCACGAACGCACACGCGCACAGTCGATGGCAGATTATTTGCAGACGGAGAATGAAGTCCTTTTTGATTATGATAGGGTGTCATCGATATCATTGAGCCACTCCATTCTGATATCACTAAACGTCTCAACATCTGGCTAGGGGACGCATTGGAGAAGTCACGAATGTTCCCAAATCGTGACCAGAATCGAAATGAACCATATGGTTATTATCATGCATTCCATACATGTGGCACCAGGGTCTACAACCAGCCCCGAAGAAGGGAAACGGAGATCCTACACAAGAGGGGAAGTGAGAAAACTAACACCACTTGGGCGACCATGTGCATGACTTGACCACGTTAACAAATTCTGTCTTGTTTTATCCGATAAGCATTTCTTATGGTTTCTTGAATCGCCGTATGGTCATCTTTTTAAATAGACATGAGATAAATTGTGAACACTCTTCAGTAGTTGATATATCTTTGATGGCCGTGGCCGTGTCCGAATCCCAGCAAAAATATAATTGATGATTTAATGATATTCATGACAACCAGTGGAAAAGCTGTCTAGAAGTTACCCACTATGATTGATTTTGTAATAAATAGGAATCAATATATATTCAAGAGGTTTTGAAATGATCAAATTATTTGTTAACTTCTCTAACTTAGCCTTTCGCTTCTTCCAAATGTCCAATGTACATTTGAAATGGTGAATGTCTTCCTTACGTAAAGATTAAGCTCAAGTACGGAACGCCATACGCAGGATGATGGTTGGAAAACATAGCATGGAAGTCGGTATAAGGAACTACTTTGTAAACTATTTCTTTGCATATTTTTAAAATAAGGCGAAGTGTTTGTATTTACAGTGGGGGTTGCTTATCATAATCATCAATGTAATAAACACTTCCAAACATTATGCACCGACCTAATGGATCCGACGTTAATGTATCGCTTTAGGCAACATCGATTTCTTTTCTTCAGTTTCATCATGGTTCTAATATCGGAAGAACTTGAATCCTAGCATCTTTAAAGTTTTGAAAAATATCGTGAAAGTTAACATCATATCATGGTGAAAAATACTACCCCCTTTGTGTAATGATTCTGAGGAAACAAAAATACTCTGGCTTCCTCATTTTAAGTTTTCTGTTTAGGCTCAAGACACCAGTAACATTCCCTCAGCAACGTTCAGAAGATGTCACGAATTCAGAATTAACCGGACTTCGAAAGGATAGCTTTCTTATACTGTCGTGCAGTTAGTGGTGGAATAAATATGCCCTCAAAATTGCTATTATACCAGCAATATCGTCTTCTTTCTTTACTTATCTGCCGGTATCATATTAAACAAAGCCCTATTGTTTACCATTATTAGCGCACGGCAGATACCTCATAATTACGCAGTATGAAATGTAAAGCAATATGCGTTTCAGGAGGGGCCTACGCTTCCACGAAAAAAAAATCCTACCCTCATTACCATGATTACTCAAGGAAATAAATATTATTCATAGGAAGGATATACCAAAAAAAAACATAAGGAAAGAAGGAAGACATAGAGCGAGAATGGTGATTAATCACATCTCTCTGTTAATGGTGACATTTAGAAACCTCGACATATCCCAAAATTTGATCGAGAACAATCTTCCAATCCATCATTCGGGAGGGATTTTAGTATGCAAGCTTTGGGGCTCCCCCACAAATTTTCTCCCCGTGTAGCGTTAAGTGTAATAAGGCATCCAGATACCATGATCGATTTGTCTTTCCAGTACTTCCGACGCCGGCATAAAAAGAAAATTTCACGGGTGGGGGACGGTTGGTTTGCAGACGACAGAGGCCATTAAACCTTAATTTGTCATAAAAAAAACCTATTGAAAATAATCCAAGACGGATCTCTGAAATAAATGCAGCGGTTATTGCCAGAATTAAAATATTTGATGTTGATCAAACGAATACGTAAATAGATAAGGTAATAGAGACAATACTTTACATTTATATATCATAAATATTCTACAATACAAAATCGGTATAAAATTTTCTGAATTTAGAATAAGATTCCCGTCACTACGGTCACTGCATTAATAAAGCATCATAAGGTTGAAAATAATGATTTTATAAGGTAATGTCTATCGTTTCCATTTAAAACAGAAAACGCCCAAATAATGTTCTTTTTTGGGGATAGGTATATTTGATAATTTGATGAATGTTGACAATATTTCAACACAGTCTTCTTAATGTTGGACGTAATATTTACTATCTGAAGTCCACTCAATGATATTTATACATCTCGCGGTCTGTAAAGGTTAAATTGAGCATCGGAAGCGAAATTCGTCACCAAAAATGTATCTAAAATGTGAGTGTTGTTAATTAATTATTTTGTTTCGTTGGGATTCGTTGCTGAGTGCTTATATTGCTTCTGTGACTGGTAGTTCAGATGTGTTGATGATTAATGGGTGTGTTGTGTTTCGTTTCCTATGAGTCCGCTGGGTGAGATTCTGATTTTATTAGTAAAAGAGTTAATTACATTTCCGGTGAAGTCTAATTTTGTCTTACTTTTTTTTCAAATCGTTCGATAATATCATTTTGTGATTCTTGGTAAATCTTCAAATTTGCATCCATGTCTCTAGTCGCTGAATTTATCATATAATTTCATATTATTTAATATCCCTGTAATATAATTGAATGTTTTAACTTATTTCATTGTTATTTTGTACCATGCATATAAACGACCAATGTGATAAACAGCTTTGGCTGACATTGTTATCCTGTATAAATATAAATAAATAAATGAATTCCCACCCAAATCAATTATGAAATACCCTATTATAAAGATGAGGATTTAAATTAACATGTAGTATAGCAATCAATGTAAATGATGAAATAGTTTATTCCTACCTAGATATACATATCGGTTAATATTTACAGGGACAGTGGTAATGTCTATTAAAAATATATACAAACCCCTCTTCATTCTTTTCATTCCATCCGTTCATCACGAAACGTCCTTTTCCAAATGCAATGTAAGCCTCCATTTACGTTTCAGGTTATTCAAAGAATATGATAATTATAAGCTTTCTAATTATAATATTTGTCGACATTTGGTATATTTGTATGTCACTTAAATAAGCTAAAGTTAGACAATTTATTAAAGACTTTGTCTAGTCCAATTCTCAAACTACCATAGTTTTTTTCTTTTGATAATTAGGCAATGTATGCTCCATGTATGTGATTATTGATTATTTTTGTATAAGGAAAATTGGGATATCGGGTTATAATATGTAATTCTATCACAGAAATCATGTTAATAGTTTACATATTGTCATAATCAAAAGATGGTGACATTAAATTTCTTCGAAATCTGTAAACCAAAATCGCAGACCTGTCCCTCTTCCTTTACTTTCATGGATTATGGCACAGATATTTATCATGCTTCAGTAAACCGATTTAGGATGTTATTAGTGATACCAAAAACTCGTGATTTGGAATCTTAACTTCAGAATATTCACCTAGATACGTATAGCCATACTTTATACGAAAAAACGTGTTGAAGATAAACTTCTTTTAAAGCCACGGGAAAGACCGTAGCATATTTATTTTGTAAGGCCTCTCGACAGGTGAATTATTTAACTGTTTCGGAGAAGGTGATATGAGGGGTCCTCACAAACCACACGTCTTCATCTGCAGGATAAAATGATTAACCCAAGGCAACGCCGATGTTTGTTCAATGTTCTGTAACATATCACATCAGCGGTGTGGTAGAACAAACAACCATGTGAAATTGGAAGGTGTGATGGTGTCCAAGCAAATCATCATTTGTGAGGAGAAGTCCAAGGGAGGAAGAAGTGGACGTAGCTTATCTACCCCCTCTTTTCATGTGTTTCGCTCTTTTGCATTAGTGACGGTGGTACATCTTGCCATTATGTTACCGTATCTGGCCAATAATGTATTTAAGCTTCATGAATATAACTCAGACAAAGCAAATTATGCAATCTTGTTTTTCTACTGATTAGTTTCAGTTCTGTTCCAAAACGTGCTTTGTCACATATGTGTGAAAGCGGCACAAAATGTGTTATGTCACGTGACATTGGCACAGTTCAGGTTTCATCGATTTTAAATATTGACGTAATTTTAATCATTGCGTAAGGGAAGGTTAGATCTAACAAGTTTACCAAAATTCTCGATTGGAAACATTCGACCTAACGATTGTTTTTATCAAACGGTAAAATACAGCCCTAATTATGTATTTAAAGAGGTTTGCGAAAAGTGTTGAGATATGTGACGTTACTCAAGGGACCGAATTAGCATTGGAAGGCGATGTCCCATAACACTTTCAGGGCATTTTTCGTCGTCTCCTCTTCACGCATTTATCTCACCAGTGTCATGGTAAATGTAAGATCTGTTGCATCACTCTAAATTACGGACATGGTTTTACATTGATGAAAAATGCAGCGTTATACAACAAAAAATAAATGAATAGGTTTAAGCTTCACTAAGGCTTGTAAGAAAGACGGCATTGTACATTTAGCTTCACACACCAAAACAAGTGCAGCATTTCAATCGAGAACGAACATCGTCTATTTTGCTGTTCGACGGGCTTTCCACCGTTTTTAAAATCGATGATATATCCTTACTGTGAATGTTTCTAAGCAAATGACTATCAGCATCATAATCACTTCCTTATTATAAAATGTGTGAAATACGTCCACGTTTAAAATCAATCAAACTCTTATAATCGAGAAATACTTGCACAAAAATGTGTTTATTAGTTGTAGGTCGGTGTCTGCTTTAATACATAGGATTGATCAATGATGTGACGTCATCGTAACGTCACTAAAATTCCTACGGAGCTCGTTTATCCAAAATCCTGACAGGTGTTTTTTGTTTATTTGTATTAATATTTTGATTTTCCAATACGCAGTTTACGTAAGACTAATACGAGTGACATCTACAAGCTTCCTGGTTTATAGTGATAAATTATTGGCCATACTTGTCTTGTAATGTCAATGAATGTCTACTTTTACTCCATTTCTTTCAATTCATTTAATCATCGATCTTGTACAGGTGAGTTGCATATTATTAGGTAGCTGGAATAAAAGGAAATAATTACTACTACTACTACTACTACTACTACTACTACTTGTGATAATGATCATAATGATACTATTACTACTAATAACAATGTTAATAATAATGATATTATAAATAATAATAATATTAATGACATTTATAATATAACAATATAAGTAATGATAATAATAATCATATCAATAAAATCAATAATAATAATAATAATAATAATAATAATAATAATACTAATATTAATGATAATGATGAGTGCTTACTTGTTGTAAAGGACTACATCAGGCATCCATACTAGTTCCGATGCTATCTTCAAGTCTGTAATGTTGCCATACACAGCAGGGTCCCACATCATGAACTCATCTTTCCAATTCTAGAGTAAAAACAAAAACAAAAACAAAAACACAAACATGTCAAATTCGCATAAGACCAATGTTGTACGGACACAATGTCTTGTTTAGCTCAAATACTTTTCCGTATCTAAATATTGCGAGCGAGAAAAGCAGGGAATCACGGGTTTTGATAGTAACAATGTAATTTATGTTGAAAATAAACTGGAGAAGACAATAACAAAATCACATTATATACCGTCGCTATTCATGTATATGAGATTCGCCAAATCAGCTCGTCCTTTTTAAATGTCTCAAACATTTTCTCGTTATATATTCATAATCTTGCAACTCAAACCATTATGCATACTATTACATGTTGTTGTTTTACAGAAGGTTTGCGATCGTCGAGGAGCATTTTCTTGACGTATCGTACAGTATCCTTCGTAATGTTGATGCTCAATGAATATTTAATGTTCACCAAAAGGTCGCTGTTAAAAGGGAGAATTGTATATTGAAAATATTTACATTAAGAGTACATTAGGAGGAAACGGACAAGCATTGTTAAAATGTTAATAAGGTACTTATACTTTCTCGAACAGTCACCCACCTCTATCTCTCCGAATAACGAATAGATTATTAAAGGTCAGTAAACCCCTTTTACGGTTGCAGATTAATTTCTCAACTACTGTTCTCTCTTCGACTTAAAGCAAATATTGAGCTCTGGTATGGGCATCGTATGTCGAGAGAACATGGTTATAATTCATTCTGGATTGTTATCCTGCAGTAGAGTGACTGTGTGGACTAATAGAATAAAGACAACCTCACTAAAACATGCTGGAAATCATCTTCAATGGAATTTAAAACAAAACACTCTCATTTGCACAAAGTGACTTGTGTTAATAAGCACATGGTGTCGGGCCTACCTCCTCGATTTCCTAATCTTTCGATGCTCATTATTTTTTAGCCCTTATACATGTTCTACCGAAATCGTTTGGCACATGTCATTTATTTGAAATCTTGAAAATTCATTGTAAATTTTGCTGGTTTCTGTTGGAATTTTTTTTCTTTCATTATCAGAACTCAAGTTTATCTTTAAACATACTACATTATTGAACTAATCCCTTGACATTTAAAACAAAGACGCTAATAGAAACTCAATTTCCTGGAAGTCTTAATACTGAATTTTCCACAAAGTGCCACACCGCAGTTTTCCAACCACAGCTATGTGTCAATTGGAATATTACTGGAGATGGTTTACCCTTTGGAAAAAATGCAAGGAATATGTCACGGGCAACAATATTTATCATAAAACCAAGGTCCGTGCCGCAGTGGTCGAGTGGAAGACAGCTTTTTACAGGATCTTCTGAACATGTCAAGGCTTTTTAGCGTGTGACAACGCATTTCGGCGACATAATCATGAAGAGTGGGCGTTTCGTCGGTTCACACATGCATGCCTGTTTCCAAGCTATGCGTTTTGGTGATGAAGCAGTGAGAATGTTAACCAGGGTTTCGAGTGTCGGAAAGAGGACCGCAAGTTGTGGACCAAAAGAGGTCAAGACTAAACACTCTAGCACGCTCATGAATGCCAGTTCGGTACCTGGAGTCTCCAGTAGGGGTACAACGGAGGGTTTCCCGATAGAATATTACCCGGGCAACAAACCTGTCTAATGGTGTACAGGGTTACATGCTCAGCACTTGGTCTCGGTGCAGAGAGGGATACGGCGAGATTGGAAAATAAAACCTCCCATCCTACAGCCCTACTATATTTCATGCGGGGCAACACACAAAGTACTTATACTCAAGGTATTTATTCTGCAGATTAGAAAGGGAAGATGGTCTACAAGATTTCAAAAACATTTAACTCAAGGGGTTAACTTCAATGGCTCCTCGCTGCAAGCAATAAATAGTTAATTATGGTCTTGTTAATTATGGTCTTTTTGCCGAGGGTAGCCACAAATACGAGGACCATACTATTAATATTACCCAAGCGTTACAAGGTTCCCATTCAATACACCTGGCGTGAGAGACGGAACACCTCATCCAAGGATGTAATCACTGAGCAAGCTTCGAAGTTCGAACCCAAGACCTCTGATACAGGAGTCGGAATCCTTTACCAATACACCATAGTACTCCCATCATTTCCTCGGGTAATCAATCAACTAGAAAACATCAACCCGAAAAGTTGTGCAGAGGAGGTGTGTATGTGTGTGTGTTGTGGTGCGTGTGTGTGGGTTTGTAAGACGTGTGGAACGGGGATAATCATACGAATACATAACTTCCAAGTGGGGATACAAAGAAAAAGAAACTTTAAAACAACACCTCAAATTCCAATATCCCCAATGTCATAGTTAAAGATAGTTAAAGATAAATATCCCCAGTTGGCACGTTTTACTTGTATGCGTGTTTGTGTATGTGTGTGTGTGTGTGTGGGGGGGGGGGTAACAGCAAACACTCATTCCTAACCTGAATTGACGAAGAACTCCTTGACCCTGAAATAGAAGCATCCAGTGTAAACAGGCCATTTTGTATTGGAGGTCTCACCTTCCAGTCGGCGTGCTCAGCTGAGCGACATGGGCATTACAACTCTAGCTTTATGGGCTGTACATTCTCTATTTATAAATTGTCGGTAGGTTTGTCATACAAACTTGTTGTGATAATAATTGCTTATTCATTAAAAATAAAATGAGGACAATGAACCGTGTGTTATTACCCAAGAAAGCCTCATCAGCATACGACTACTGTGAATAATTGCAAGGTACCCAATTACCGTGTTTACACTTCGATGGATCGTTGTGAATATGGATTGATGTATTGCCAAAGTATAGTATTACATGGCTTTGGTTCGAACCAATAATCCTTGGGTTGAGAGCCCAGTCAATGAACCACTATACCACAACAGCTCTAGTACGAGGTCAGTGCGTCAAATATGTCAACAAAAAATTACCTATCACTGTTGGGATCTACATGTGACTGAAGACATTTTGAAACAAAAGTCCCGATGGAATAGAGAAAATATAAATCTTCTAAAAGTAACTCATTAAAATTTACTACACACAGCAGGACAATGGTCAAGTGGCTATATATTTAGGGAGCTTTAATCGATTTTTAGATGATTTGTGCTATAGCTCTCATTGTATAGTTTGTATAGAGAGGATGTGCTAAAGAAGAAAAGTAAGAACATATTTTCATACCAGGGGAAGGTTGAACCCGCAATTTACTGTAATTTTACTGCAAAATCTAACCTCTTTTTAGCTAATCAGTCTAATGTGCATGTGATTAATAATGAATTGATAATGTGACTTTAGAATCAAATACATCCTTGAAATTTAATAATTTAAATTAAACACAATTCACCTATGAAATTAACTGAAAAAAAACAAGAAAAGAGAAATTATAAGACAGCAAATCATGATCTGGAATACGTTTGCAGCTCTCTTTGCCTATTAAGGAACCCCATGCCTATTAAAAACATAGATCAATGCATTAACCACAACAGTTATTACGCCGTTGTCCTTGCGAGAGCGGGTAATCTATATGCGCATCAGGGTGATAGTAATTACGGAAATGCTTCAGAAATGTATATTTGCACCAAAATACCGTATGTGATATTTGCTTTCGTCACAAAAGTCGTCAGCAAATAGGAAAGAGGTGATGGGATAGTGGTTTAGAGCCGAGTGAACATGGTACATTGACAACATATTCTGTCCAGGACTCTGTATCAATTCCCCGTTCTATCTCACGATACATGTTCTTTGAAAGGGGTTTAGATGATACCCTAAATACCCCAAGGTTGAACCACTGTTTATTAGCTGACAAGATACTTTGGTTTACGTTACAAAAAGACATGTCGGACCCTCAGGAACTCGTCCACACAAAAAATGAACTTCAAAATAAAAGCACTTCACCATTATGTTTCCGGAGGCTTGATATCCCTTACAGGCTTCACGCCTCCAATAACGGATCAATAAGGCAAATTTGGCTACTCGATCCGACTGGTTTGTTTTTAAGCGCGAAAAGGTTGGACGTGGCTGAAGTTTCTAGGGTAACGTGTCGTCTGATTGCCTCCGTAGCTGCGCTTCTGAAAAAAGACGGGATTTTGCCTCGACAAGAGCACACAAAATGATAAGAGCAAAATTGCAAGAGTGATGTGTCGCTGTCACGTTGGAAACAGGTGAATTTTAATACTTTGGGATTGAGCAGGCATCTTCCCACAGCTCAGCTTTCATTCTTTGTATGAAGGATACTCTCTTCGTAGGTTTTTTCTTGGGTGAGAAGCAGAGTTCACACAATTCCCTCGTTTACACATTTTCCCCTTTGCCGTTTGTTCCATCCTTATTTATTTCCATTGACCCATTGTTATTATAAACACATCCAACATTAACAAAGATAATAACCCCAAACCGAGGTTAATACAATAAATGAAGAAGTTGTTCAGGTAAGCTAAAATAGAGGGTTGTGCATGTCAAATAGAAAGAAATCAAAGACTTGGAGTCTTTGAAAACGCATAGTAGATAGTCGATTTATAATGTAATTTTATGGGTGACTGGGCATACATAACAGTTATGCAATAATTCAGAGCAAGAACCGCGTTAATGCTAAGTTCACACCGACGCCGAATTGATGGCGCATTAAATCGGCGAGCAAAGCGGCGGCAAAGCGTAACAAAGCTTAATTAAAGCGTAAAGACCGTAATAGAGCGTGAGAAAGCTTTGAGCAATTCGGGACATTCGGCAAGAGCGCCAATTTTGTTTAAACTGTTTAAAAATTTGAGGCGATCTGTCACGAATTGCGTAAAGCGGGGAGAGCGTATTAAAGCTTATGAAAGCGTCACAAAGCTTATCAAAGTTTTGCTCAAAGCGTAGGAAAGCTTAACAGAGTTTAAATTTTTGGCGCTCTTGCCGAATGTCCCGAATTGCTCAAAGCTTTCTCACGCTCTATTACGGTCTTTACGCTTTAATTAAGCTTTGTTACGCTTTGCCGCCGCTTTGCTCGCCGATTTAATGCGCCATCAATTCGGCGTCGGTGTGAACTTAGCATAACATATCTCAGGAGATCGTGAGATTTTTTGAAAAAATGACGCCGAATTGATCGCCGATTTAAAGCGCGACATTCGGCGTCGGTGTGAACTAGGCATAAGCGCAGTTGCAACTCCCGGAAAACCCAAATCGGAAACAGTGTTAACCCAAATGAATCCCTTTTTATGAAACATCTTTGATACCTCCATTGCAAAGAAGGATGCACAAAATGTGCAGGTTGGATATGGGAAGCCCAAAGTAATGTGACGTTCTTATTGGATTTCTTTATCAATCGTTCCAGACTTCCAGCTTGCAGTAAACAGTATATTACCATGGAGATAATGGTGAGTACTGTAATTTACACGATGAAAAAGATATCAAAATATGGGAGCCTCTATCTTTATCTGAAAATGCATTAAATTATATTAAGTTGAAAATTCATTTATGGTTGAAATATTCGTTAAAGTGGTAAATGTTGCTGGAGAGGCAAAATAGGTAATACTTACAAAAGTCATCCAGACATTTACTTTCAGGGTCTGCATCCTTTCGTCCTGCAAAAACAAATGACAAAAGAGACAGACAATTTTGTTAAAGATTGAAGAAGTTGTTAATTACAAACATGGACAATGGTGTTCAAATGTTGACACTTTACTTAACATAGTAAGATAACTCAAGGATGAAGATGCAAAATAAAAAAAGTTATACGCATCCGGGACACATGCTACACGTTAAGGGTGAACTAAGAATCTCACATTTATTGTTTTGTTTAACCATGATACCTCACAGAGGTTGTCAGAAGTCCATCCATGGTCGTTGGACTCTATAGGGTATACTGACAAACTTTCAGACAGCTTGCTATTCAGGCCGACATTGTCGGTCGCATGGGTTGTAGTCTTTCACAAGTTTACTACAATATATATTTAAACAAATACACAAATATATTTTCTAGTGTACAAATAGTAAATTGCCATGTAAGACTCTGTCTCTCATTGTTTTCATTCCAAAAATGGAACGTTTGATGAATTATTTCATCATGATAGTCACGTGACGAGCAAGACAGCTTATTCGTAATATGTTTTCATCGGAGAACACTTAAATTGTTTGTGTCTTTGTGGCGGAGACGGTGGTTTTTTGTCACGCGGAAACCCTATTGTAAAGGCATTCATAACATCCAGCAGATTAGAGGGCTCTCACGTAAATGCACTCTTGCTGAGCGATGCGTTCCAATTTTTCAACTTCTACGGCATCTTTCGCACTGCTTCATTATTAGGTGATTTCCCGCGCAAAAATCTAAATTGCATGCATACAGGCATCGCGTGGAGTTTGACGTCTCATTCGGAGCGAGAGACAGTGCTGCTGCGCGAAGCGTCTGGGGTGTTCTTGTGCGGTGAAGTAAGATGATTGGTTAGGGAAACATTCTGGCAAGTGTCCTCTTAAATCACGATTACCTTAGCTCCTGGCGAGAAGCTAGATGTTACCACTTATCTACCGAGGCTGACAGATACCTATGCATACGACGGAAAAGGTTTTAGATACTATGTCTCTGGCAATTTCATTAGAAATATCTCATATGCTTAATTTATAATGTGCATGCACATGAATATATTAATTGTTAAGTCATTTTATTCATTGAAAAAACAACACGTTTTGACAAGACAGGCGATAACAGTAAACTGGGACAATTGGTACTTTGTGTATACTATCACGTTGCGAATGTGAGCTTTTTCAATTAATTTGTATAAAGGACTGATTATGAAACATACATTGATTTGCAAGAAAATGGGTGGTGTTGAAATCCTTGACTTTCCCGGATTCATAATGGATTTCTATAATTCTCTAATTGATGAGTCATGTTATATGTCACAAACGGATAACTATTTATTCATGATGTCTATAAAATGAAAACACCCCATTATTCTTATTATATTTAATACAACACGGTTTGATAATTCAGATAAAGGGCTTCTAGTCTTTAGGAAAGGTAAAATGTGTTGCTTGTATTCAACTATACCTATCCACCTAATTCTATAGTAGTCTTTTATCCCGAAGGAGGAAATGGGGAGGGGTGGTGTAGATATGGGGCAGTTGAAGCGAGCCTCTTCCAGAGGTCTCTAATGACTTCTACTACAAGCGATTTGGTTCAGTGTCAATATTGAACGAGAACCCATTTATTCGAGATTTTAACAGCTTTTCTCTCCCGTCCATTAGGGGACTGGGAGGGCGATCAGAGGAAATATCAGTTTCATGTCGTCTTTTTACTAAATTATTTGTCGGCTTGGAATTCCGATGCTCCGATGATCCAAAGGTACGTCAATGTTAAAGAGGTTTATTTTGAAGTTTTCTAATTCCTAAGGTCCTGGGTTTCGATGGTTTATAATTCCGAAAACATCAAAGAGTTCATAATTCCGAAAATGAAATAGGGTTTATAATTTGAAATTGTAATAGGGTTCATAATTCTAAAAAGTTTGTAAGTTCCCAAAAAGAAACAAAAAAGCTGTTGTTGTCGTCGTTGTTGATATGAATATTTTATCTAAAGAAAAGTACATTGCAAGTGCAATAAATCCCATGAAATTTTTTTTTATTCCCAACAAATACGAACTTCAGGGGAGAAAAAAATAGTGCACTCCCCCCATACAAAAAGAAAATGACAGGTATGAACGACTTCTAGAGAAATGAAAGGAAACAATTTGAAGATGGAATGAAAGAATATTGATGCATAGCTACATAAATATTAAACCATACACATTTTTTTAAAATCGATATCGAAATCGAAAAGGTAAAGAGGTGAACTTCTTTCTAACATTCTCATGTATCAAGAAATTATTTTTGTTGTTACTCAATGTCTTGTGTTGAGGCTATTGATATTATCTATTATGGGGATATTGATTTTGCCATCTCTTCCCTGCGCGCGAGATGAAAAGTGATCATATCACAATCAATATTTGTCTATCACGGAGCAGGTGCTTTATAATCTATAACTGTTTCTTTATTTTAACCCGCATTCCAAGTGGCATTACGCTTTCGTGCACAACCCCCATCGCACAAAATGCTGGATGAACCGTGAAACCTATTGGCGCTTCATACCGATATTGCGCCGCAGGAAACCACTTGTTAAAGATAACGATAAGCACTGATCGTATGATAGCACTTCGAAAGAATTGTATATAAGTTGTTTGGAGAGGCTGATTTTGTAGGGCATAATAATTATTGCCTTTTGTAAGGTTTAGAATCATTAAAACTCGTTCAGACAAAAAGTGGCAAAACCGCGGAGGTTTTTTTATTTGTTTTATAATGACGTATTAAAAGTGTAATACGTTTCACGTTTTTGTATCTTACACCACAGAGCTCTCTAAATACGTGCATGACCTTTGTTGCGCGCAGTTGCTATTCATGTACACGTTTTGCATATACAAAAAAGGTCACGGCGGCTTTTTAAGAGATGGTTTACTGCGTCAAATCTGATCGAGCCTTTAGATTCTTTTTAGAAATATAACGAATTGATTAAATCTTAATGAAAATCCCATACAGTGAAAAACACTGAATGCCACTAAAATAATAGTATGTGGTGCTCCACAGACAAGTGGAATGAAATAAATTACATCGTAGCCCGATTTTGTTTTCCTGTTATCACTTACACTTTGAATATTAAGTAATTTCATCATTATTCTTAACTAGACAATATTGCTAATATTTTTCGACATACTGTAAGACTAACAGCAATAACATTTACAGAAATAAGGTATGAGAAAGCTCATAATTATTTATTCCACCTGTACCAGAACGCAACCTTTTGTTGATCACATTTCGGCAGTGAGGATACAACCATCAACGCGTTGCATCACAGCCTTTATGGATACGGGATGAAAGATGAATCTAAACACGCGAGATGGAAATCGACGCTTTTGTGAATCCAAAAAATCCTTGAGGTATGCAATACGTGAAGCTGCTCACAGCCTCCCAGACGAGGACTCCTGGTATGCATGTGAATAGGTAAACCTTACACGGCCTGAAAGGACATTCCTTTAAAGGAATACAAGAAAATCCTTTTTCGTTCAGACCGAAAATAATGCCTCGTTATATCATTCAGTTTGTTGAATGGAATTAAGTCGAGAGAGGAAAATACCACGATTTAATCATATTGCGTCATCTGCCGGTGAGACTCCTTGATTTCTTTAATTGAAAAAAGGGTGCAAAAAAGGGTGCAAAATAAGAGTTTGCACCCTTTACTTAAAAATGAACCCTTTTGAAGGAAAAGGGGTTTAAAATAGGGTGCAAAATCTTATTTTGCACCCTTCTCACTAAAATGAACCCTTTAGACCAAAAAGGGTGCAAAATATAAGTTTGCATATTGCATGCATATTCATGATTACTTTACACGTGTTCACATAAAAAATACAATTATCATGATTTGTTAAACAAATTATGACAATGCACATCAGTTTTGTGATTTGAATTTTCCTTCGGTAATCATTAAACAAATAGATTATTTTGTCTGATCATGTTACAATTACATTCATGTTTTAGCAATAGATACATTGATTATTATGATTACTAACCAATAAACAACATGCATGTTTAATATGTATTTGTGTACGAGCAAATATCACGAGTATTCCTCGAGTATGGGAGAAGGATTGCACCTTTTAAAGAGTGCAGGACGGAACCCGTAAAGGTGCTGCTATTGCATCGGTTTGCACCCCTAAAGGAGCGGGGTTGAACCATTAAGGGTACTAACATGTTTCCTAAAAGGTGCAATCTGGCACCCTCCTTAAAGGGTGCAGGATTGCACCTTTAAAAAGGGTGCAGGATTTAACCCCTAAAGGTGCTGCTATTGTTGCATCGGTTTGAACCCCTAAAGGTGCATAGTTGCACCATTTTTTCTTAGTGTGTGATGCTAAACATCTTGGAGTATTATTTCGTTATAGCGTACATAATTTGACATGGTGCGATTCACATCTAATTACACATGGATATCAAAGAATGGTATCATTTTGGTAACATTTGTTTATTCACACTGCACGTCAGTTAGAAGTTGTTTAAACCTTTAAAAGACAACGTAGGTACAATTACAAATTGAAAATGACGCTATATTTAGAGGCATAATCAAAACTTGAATCAAGGATGAAAATTGATTGTTTGCCTTTCAAATGAATTAAAAACAATGCTGTGGCCTCAAGCATTTTGTTCTTGTGTCATTTTTACAAGTCACTCCATACCGAAGAGGGTTCTGGCAATGTCAATTCCGGCAAGACAGGAAGCTTTTTATATTCGAGACTCTTAATTCGCCAAACAAAACTATTCTGTGAGATATTATCTCCTCGAAAAAACATTTCAATGCCAGCACCTTCAGATAAGCACCAAGTCGCCGCAGGTTTGAAAGTCATTTTAGATTATGAATAAATCGCTCTAACACAAACACAGTCTATTTACAGTCAGTATGAGTCAATGAACGACTGAGTAAGGATATTTTTATGAGATTCGGCATGTCGGAGGACACGGCGGAAATTTAGAGTAGGTAATTCGATATGACTTTTAAACCGGAGACGGTGGTCTATAGAGCACTCGAATTCTCCAGGAGACTTAAAACGGTGGGCGCAAACAGTTTTCATTATCTCCGAAAACACTTGATTTTGAACGCATTCTTGCGCCAAACAGCTTGTGCCACTTGTGCACGAGGTGTCACTTGCTAACTTAGGCCTGCGTCAAAGTAACGTCATAGGCTAAGTGAATGCGACATGGTTATCACAAAATCGCGTTGAATTACTGGCTCATGCACAAGATGCCTTAATAGACTTGATAAGCGTAGGTAATAACAATAACGGAATGACGTCTCGTGTGCAAAATGCATTACAATCTTGTTTTGTGTAACAGGAAAGGAAATTACTCCGTCCTAAAGATCCGCTGCCTCCCCTGCGTCTACCAAAATGCAACATTTGGAACTAGTTTTTATCCATATAAGCCTAAGCTTCTTACGTATAAAATGAAACAGAGAAGCCTCGGCGGTTATTAAATTTAGTTCATTGAATGTTGATTTTCAGGATTGCTATTTAAAAAAATATTTTCCGTATATTTTTAGAAGTAGAATTTAACTGTTAATAATCGTCATTTGCAAGCCCACGAGCATGTCAAATGCATGTTAAGACCCCTTGTAAAAGCAGCACAGTTAGGTCAGGTCAATAATTTAATTGAAATTGAACATGAGACACTGACATGGCTTGTCCCCCCCCCCCCCCATAATGTTGTTATTGTATAAAGGGTCGTATTCTCGTATTAACCATCTGCCCTGTCGAATTGGACTTTCCTCTGCTGCCATTACTACATTTCGCCCCGATCGATGGTGTCCAGCTCAATCAATAGTTGGTATCCTCTGGTTGGCTCTTTGATGTGTTCTACCTCAATGATCACCTGTTGAGAGGGTGGTCATCGGGGGACCAAGCCAGGCATGTTTGATACTTGTTTAAAGCGTACAGCAGAATCACGAATAGCCCACTGGACATGCAGAGGCGTATCAAGAAACCGATTAAAATGTGTGTATTAGGAGGGGGTTCTCCAAGAGGGAGGAGGAATTTAATCTTCAGATGCATTGTCATGAAGCTTGTTTATATATAGACATACAGTATACAGTTTGTTTGTTGGTTGGTTTGTGCTTCTTTTTGTTGTCTTCTTCTTTTTTTTCTTCTTTTTTTTTTTTGGGGGGGGGGGGGGAGGGGTGGGGGGGGGGTGGTCCAAGGCCTTGAAACAAGAGGAGGGAGAGGGGTTGACATGGCTCATGCACCCCCTTCCCCCATCGACCATGTTTATTGGTGGATACGACATTGTAGATTTATTTTGTTTGTAGGACACGTAAAACATTTGTAAGGAAGACGAAATTTGGAAACTGACACTGACAAAGCATCCAATAGACATGACGGGGTAAACCGCCGAAAACATAAAACATAACAATTATACAGCCACGGTTTTCTTTACGTATATCAAATGTATAGTAACTGTGTGCGACAAACGGTCCCACCCAAGTTTCACTTATCTCTGTAAATGTGAAGCGTGTTAAATTTCACGTCATTAGGAAGAATGAAACAAAACGCCGCTGTTTTTTTCCGCGTTATGTCAGAACGAGGCTTTACTTTGTGCATAGCTGTCTTAGATGGTAAGGGTTTCCAAATACTCTTTTGTTTTTGATACGTCGAATACATTGCTGTCAACTCTATTGCCAGTTCAAATAAATGTGGGTATGCCTAATGGTGACTTTGTACAATGTCTCAAACCCTCTATTATGAATGTGATTATAATGTAATTTTGCTTGATAACAGTTCCTTAATGTCCTTGCATTTTTGTCTAATTCATGGTCATTTTTTTTCACTGCGGCAATTGGGAAACTAGCAAAGTGCCTAACACCGCGGGGTTTGCATGAGCCCCAATCCACTTGTTAATAAAATGGGATGCTTGACCCCTCAGACCCCTTGTCTTCAGGTGGCGTAGCCAGAAGTCGATGGCAGAGGAGGGTTCAAAAGGAGGCAAACCAGCTTAACATAGATGTACAGGAGGCGTACGCCAACTCTATCTTATGATGTATACGTCGTTCCCCTTCAGGGGGCATTTATTGTATGTACAAAAGGAGTACATTTCAGTGGATGATATCAAAATTCATGATTAGTAATGATTTTAAAATGTGGAATTCTTTACCCAAGGAAGAGACGTCAGATGTAACAATATTCTTCCTGCGGGTCCTATAGTAATCATTAACCCAACATTGCTTTGAAGTCGATACACCTGGGTCGAGAGGGACAGCATTTTAATGTGAGCAAGACACCTCGTCCAAAGATGCAAGCACCGAATAAGGATCGAATCCGGAACATCTTGTGCGATAGTCAAGAGCCTTCGCTAATAAATACCACAGTCATGACGTTTCGCCTATGATTAAAGAGCATCTGAAATGACAAATCCTCTATCCTCTTTTTTAAGCGATGGTCCCTTCGGGTAAAGGGTTCTTTAAACACCCTTGAAACTCACTGTGGCCTTGACCATGAGCACGAAGTCCCGTTACCCAATACCTCCATTTCACACGAATTTCCGAAAGAACGAGCCATTCAGTGATTATTGGATTTACAGCTTTTAAAAAGATTTGGCATGCTTTGTGGCTGGGAAATAATCCTGCTCTAGACTTCACGCTAATGCAAATGGTGCACGCGTGTGTGGTCATAAATCCGGCGAACTACTTAAGATATAGGGTAAGCACTCAGAAAATTGATAATTGTCGAAATTTATTTACAACTTCAGAACTAGGACATTGATGTTTTCTTTTTAAGACTGACTGCCGGCTGAATTTAATGCTATTTCTTGATGTAATTCAATTTCATATGCCATCGAAACGTGATTCAGGTTTTTTTTTTTTTTGCTGTACTATTTCTTTCTAGAGAGAATGCAATAATATACTCTACATGTATAAACAAATGTTAGGGAGATAGCGCCTTTCAGAATAGAGTCGTCGTATTGGTCATAACATTAGGGACTTTTAGATTTGCGTGGACTAATACGTGTGACGTCCATTCAAGGCAGTGCTAAATAAGGACGTCGAGCGTAGCATAGACCTATTGTCTTCGTGCGAATCTAAAAGTCCCTATTATACTATTGACGACAAGGTCACAGTTGCGGGCAATTGTCAAAAATAATTGTTTGTCCAATATCTCTGTTGGTATACCGTTGGTCTCGTTTGTACCAAACATGCTACAAGGTAGTCCATATTCCCTCCGTTTTGAAATATTTGTTTTCTTCAATCACGTCCCTTACACCCGCATCCAACACAGTGCGGGATGTTTCCACTATAATAAATCGCGCGATCCCCGAAAATACACACGTCGAAATATGAATGCAAGACTGTCTCCGTTTTAGCGTTGAGGGTGTGTTATTTGCTCAGCACGACACGGAAACGTTCCATGCAGTGGACTAATACAATACAAGGGCGCTGCAAGTGCGCTCGTCGAATATTCAAAGCAACAACAAAAAAACACTATACAAACTCTTTGGTTTGTAGATATTCCTATAAAGTAATACTTTTCAACACGCATATTGTTAATCAAAATTGCCTTTATAAGGATTCAGACGCGGGATGCAATATTTACATGAACGACACTTATAAATTACCATTTTCGGATCACTATCAAAACTATAAGCCTCCAGTGATTTTGAGACTTACGTATGCATACTTTCTAGATCACCTTCGGGCAATGGTTGTAACTGCTCCTCAAATCAGTCAATGTTTGTTTAATACATATTTGATAGTACGATGTCATACGGAGCAGTTTACATAAAACCAGAAGAGGCCTAGCAATATACTTATAATATGCACAAAAGTGCTAGTGAGAGTTATTCTTGTCTTGTCCCGTAAAGCCTTTATGGCTTTTTTTTTCAGCAAAAATGTATTCTGATACATTGCCGCAAGATGAAATTGAAATGTTAAACTTGAACATGTAATGATGTAGGTGTATAGGTACCAGAACTGCCAACGAAATGCGTAGCGTATGTTGGGTACCTTCCGTTGTTAACTCTTCGTTTGCGCTTTACTTCAAGATAAATCGATTTAGTACGAGATGGATTTTCATCCCTGTAGACATAATTGTTTGGATGCACTTATATGGTCCGTGACTTGTTCTTGGCGTGATTTAATGTTAACGACAGAAGACAAATTGTGTTTCTATTAGAAGAGAAACACAAAAAGAGTGACTTGCAGCAAATTCAAGACCCGGTTATGTTAAAGACAATTAATAAATTTGTATGAAAAGTGGACATGATTAAGGACAAAACTAAAACTTAAAACAAAAATACATGACAGAAAAAGAAGAAAAAAGGAAAACAACAAAAAGTATTCATCAGAAAGAACAAAAAAATCAAAGAAATTTATAGATTTTGGAAATTCGCAATCCCTAGGCTCATGAATGGGATTTTAATTACTGGAATAACTATCATAATATAGGTATGCCTTTTCCCTGTAGTACTTTTATATTATGTCTGTTTGTCTTTTAGTCTGCCTTTCAGAGGTAGGGCATGTAAAATATGTCATTAAATGGGAAATGGCGTAAAGAGAATATTGAATAAACATTTTAAAAACGAGAGTTTTGACAGTATGGCATGATGCATCATGACAAAACAAAAATCACAAATTGAATTATTTCCGTACCATTCGTGTTCTCAGCTTTGCACCTTTGGACTGTATTGTTTCAATTTTCGAATTTTCTCTTACTGCCACACATTGCTTCTCTAAATTCCCATGTTCCAACCGTTTCCATCAAGGAGCAATAAAACATATTCTCTAGTTAACCACCCGATAACAATATCTATAATGCGTCTACTGACCAAAATGCTTTTACGAACGGCGCCTTCAACGGAGAAATTAAAATCTTCAAGAAAGTAAGCACTTCGAGACCGACAGGATCTTATTTCTATGGTGACTCTAGCTCGGCCGTGATGGACGCGGTCATTTACGAGTACTAGTTTCCCAGCAATGACATTGAGTGAGTAGTCGTAAATATAAAGCCCACGGGACGGCAAAATGCCCTTGAGGATAAACTAATGTCAGGCTTAGAAAAACGTTATAGACTATCACGAAGGAAGGGGGCAGAAGCAGGAGCATAGTTAGAAGAGAATAGGAAATTTATTTTGGATAGAAAGATAAGTGAAGAAAAAAACATTATTAAAAAGAAAGAAAGAAGGAAAACACGCAGGGAGGGGAAGAAGACGAAAAATCAGATGAAAGAGGTGGAGAGAGATAAAGAAAGAAAGAGAGATAAAGAGAGACAAACAGACAGACATCGATATATGGAGGGACAGAGGGGGTAGATAGATAAGCGAGAGAGAGAGAGAGAGAGAGAGGGAGAGAAAGAAAGAGAGAGGGGCATAGTCAGACAGACATAAAGGTGGGAGCGGGGTAGGGATAGATTTAGCAGAGAGGAAAGAAAGAGGGAGAAGTACATCTTCATACTATAATAACTTTGTTGAAACATACCATGACAGTACATAAGATTATTTTTTTTAACTCCCCTCCCCCTTGATTACTTTTCGTCATTTAAGATTGTAATGATACGAATAAGTCTCATTTTTAAGTTATGTTGCAAATGGCATTTTATATTAATTTTACGTAAGCATTTTTTTTCATAATTTGATTGAGTAATGGAAATAAAATCATCTAAATAGAATCGAATTGAAAAAACGCCGCTAACTAATCAATGATTCGCCCTTTTATATAAGGTTGGTAACTGCTATGTACACGTAACGAATACCTAGGTTGCTCGAAAAGCCAGCGATGTGAAAGAAAATCTTGACAAAGTCAGAATTAAGGTGAATAAATATCGACCGGACGCTGCCAAGATTCAATCACATGTTGTTTTAGACGATACCTTAGCACTAAAGCTCTCCAACAAATTAGATGTAATAATGCACTCTCTCGATTTCGATTCGCAGCCCAGTTTTGCTAGGATGGGCAAGAATTTTCGCCGTGCCTGGCGAAGCGGTTTGGATTTCCAAAAAGCGTCGCATTTCATCATGTTCAAGTCGGGTTCAATGTGCAGGCTACTGAGAAAAAAAAGCTTTAAGATTTCTCTAAAATGCTAGAAGCACTGATGTGCAAAAAACATTTTTTTTTATTCCGGGCAAGCAGCAAGTACGAAAATCGAATCTAAAATTCACAGTTTAAAAAGAAATCGGAGTGGTGGAAAAGTTGAACAAAATATTCTTTGAGTTTACTTTGTGGTTTAAATGTCAATTTGGAAGCTTCAACAAAAATCATAAAAGGAATTTCTCTCGAAAAGGATGGCTCTGTGAATGCCCTCATGGTACAAGATATTCAGTTCAGTTCAGTTTAGTTTATTAAAAAACACATGGCATAGTAATCATGACGAACAAACATGATCCAAATTGAGACCCCAAAAAGCAATGCTTGTGAGTGGGGCCCCTGTGGAGGATGGACCTCTCAATCCCAGCGGATTGGCAAAGAGACCAACGTGTTTCAAGGATCTGCGCAATTCAAAACATGAAAGATGGTAGGATACGATCATGGATACGATACAGTCTCACGCGCGCAGAGCCCCCAAAACAAGCAGGTCCCAGAATCCGCCAACCGAGATCAAGAAGTTCATTTACAATAACAAAAAAACATGGTAATGTACACAAATTATTACAAGGGAATGGCAAGGTTGTGTAACTTAAAAACATATTTACAAGGAAAAAAGCATGTATGAACAATAACTGATTACAAGGTTTTATAAATTTAAAACATTTAGAAGGAAAAAAAGTTGAACATAGCTGATCTTTTTGTTCTTCTAAATTCCCACGTGATACCACACGTGTGCCCATGCCATGTGTGCCACAATGACTTGTGTACAGTGTATGTGACTTTTAGCAACTATGGAGTCATTCCTGTGATCTTGATCAATCCTAAATTATACCGTATACGCCACTTGTTTGTACTACACAGTAAACCTAAGCCTACTGTCTATAGACAGCTTCTCCCACTATGTAATTGCACGACAGGAACTCGCATTCATTTTGCAAAATATCGTAAGAACTCATTTCCTAAATGTGCACTTATCTTAAACCTAAATCCCCCTTGGTCTTGGCTTTATAGAGATTTTTAAAAAAAGGCATCGGGCAACAGATCTGTACAAAATGCTAAAGCATCTATACTTGTATTATTCTTTTCTTTTGATCAATTGAATTAATATGATATCACGCATTCAAGAGTAATGATTGATTTACAGAAAATTAATACGAAACTCTTGTAAAATATCACAGAGAAAGAATATGCTCCCTTTGTCTAACTGATGATAGCTTCGGCGTAATTGTGTCGTTACACTTAATTATGTTACTTTGACCTCACGAAAGATTCAAGTCAGCAATTGCCTCGCCTCCAACCAGTGGCGTCGCTATGGTGAACCAGAGAAAAGGCGAAAGAAAGTAAGTGAGGGGAAATGAGACAGGAAACACAATTGAACATAGAATGATCTGATCACCTCTTGGTTCTCCCCCAATCAGTGTCCTCGTTTGGGTGTTTGGAAAACGAAGACCGAAGAACGAAGACTGGGACCATGTGCGCGCACGTACGTGCGTACCGCGTCAAGTCAATCCCCGGTTTTCTGTCTTCGTTTTTTCAAAATACCCCAGGGTGTTTTGGAAAACGAAGACAGAAGACCGGGGACCCATGTACTATGCGTGCATGCACTTGTACGTGTAGTGCACCCACGTGAGGAGAGAGAGCTAGAGAGAAAGAGAGAGAGAGAGAGAGAGAGAGAGAGAGAAAGAGAGAGAGAGAGAGAGAGAGAGAGGAAGAGACGATCCCATGCACTTGTACGTGTAGTGCACCCACGTGAGGAGAGAGAGAGAGAGAGAGAGAGAGAGAGAAAGAGAGAGATAGGAAGAGATGATCCCCGGTCTTCGATCTTCGTTTTCCAAAATACCCCAGGGTGTTTTGGAAAACGGAGACTGAAGACCGGGGACCCATGTATTATGTGTGTTCGGCGTTGATAATAATTACAATACTACTGAAACACTGTCAAAATGATTAAAAACGATGATGACAAAAACAACAACAACAATGATAATAATAATAATAGTATAATAATAAAAATGATAATAATAATAATAATAATAGTAATGATAATACATACTAATAATGATAAAAATAATAACATTAATAATAAGCATAACAACTTATGCAAAAGCAAACCAACAAAATAAATAGCCTTTATAGACAGGTGGCTGCTACAGACTGGTTCTTAACACCTAATCTATATACATGGGAACTAATTTTTGGTACAGGAAGGTGTCTACTAAAGAAAGATGGCCGCTAATTAAGACAGAGATGACTGTATTTTCATCATTTATAATCGCATATGTGCGCCCGGCCAAATCGAGGAGAGAGAGAGGAAGAGACGATCCCCGGTCTTCGATCTTCGTTTTCCAAAATACCCCAGGGTGTTTTGGAAAACGAAGACTGAAGACCGGGGACCCATGTATTATGTGTGTTCAGCGTTGATAATAATTGCAATACTACTGAAACACTGTCAGAATGATGAAAACGATCATGACAAAACAACAACAACACTGATAATAATAATAATAGTATAATAATAATAATAATAATAATAATGGTTATGATAATAATGATAATAATAATGATAACAATATTAATAATAAGCATAAGAACTTATGCAATGGAAATGACAGTACAAATTTTCTACAATGGCTAGCCAAGAAAAAACGTGAACTAAAATGACTTTGTTAGACAGGTGGCTGCTACAAACAGGTTCTTAAACACCGAATTTATATCCATGGGAACCAATTTTTAGTGGCCACTATAGATAGGTGTCTACTAGTCTAAAGAGAGCTAAGACAGGTATGACTGTATTTTCATCATTAATAGTCGCATATGTGCACCAGGCCAAATCGAGGAGAGAGAGGAAGAGACGATCCCCGGTCTTCGATCTTCGTTTTCCAAAATACCCTGGGGTGTTTTGGAAAACGAAGACCGAAGACCGGGGATCTTACAACAAAGGTTGTAGTTTACTACTGGTACTCACAAATTGCATTTGCCATTATTATGTATTTCCAGCCCGGAGTCGAGGTCTCAGATTTGGCTTGGAAGGGGGTGTGCCGCTCAAGCCTCGAAACCCTACCCATTTCTGAGGGTCATTTGGGGGAATTTTACTCGAAATAAAGGCCCATTTTTCGGGTGGTTGCTATGCAACCACCCGAACATGCAACCACCCGAACATTTTTTAAATTTTGAAGAAAAAAACAGACCCATGTTTAGGGATTTTTTGGTTAAAAATGGGTCCAACACACCCCCTTATGTCTTAATATGTGAGACCCCCCTCCCACTGGATTTCCATATTCCAACTACCTATAATCGTATACTTCCAGACCCACTTTCTTAATCAGTTTAAGATATTAATTTTTCTTGTTTAATCATTCTAATATAACTCCAGTTATCACTACTGTGTCAAGAATGTTAAAAAATTACTTGTATTGTGCATTACGTTCCAATGTGATCACATCCTTCCTCTCATCACACATGACTGCACACAACCAGCAATAAGTAAAATCAATCACTTGCCTTGTAAAATGTAATAATGAACTCTTTTATTGCTTTGTTATGACTGCTAAATTAGACACACAACAACACTGTTTATAAACAAGATAACAATTCAGGTCGGTTGTTCTTTCTCTGATCAACAAGAAATAATTTGCAAAAGTTGTTATGCTTATTATTAATGTTATCATTTTTATCATCATTTTTATCATCATCTTTTATCATTATTATTATGTATTATCATTACTATTATTATTATTATTATTATACTATTATTATTATTATCATTGTTGTTGTTGCTTTTGTCATCATCGTTTTCATCTTTCTGACAGTATTTCAGTAGTATTGTAATTATTATTAACGCCGAACACGTAAAGTACATGGGTCCCCGGTCTTCGGTCTTCGTTTTCCAAAACACCGGTATTTTGGAAAACGAAGATCGAAGACCGGGGAGCGTCTCCTCCTCTCTCTCCTCGATTTGGCCGGGCGCACATATGCGATTATTAATGATGAAAATACAGTCATCTCTGTCTTAATTAGCGGCCGTCTCTCTTTAGTAGACACCTTCCTATCAGTGGCCACCAAAAAATTGGTTCCCATGGATATAGATTAGGTGTTTAAGAACCAGTCTGCAGCAGCCACCTGTCTATAAAGGCCATTTTGCGGGGTTTCCCTTGGGAAGCCATTATAGACACTTTTTCACTGTATTGGTTTTCGTTTGCAAAAGTTGTTATGCTTATTATTAATGTTATTATTTTTATCATCATTATTATCATCATCTTTTATCATCATCATTATGATTATTATCATTATTATTATTATTGTTATTATTATAACATTATTATACTATTATTATACAAAATGGTGGAATAATTATTTTTACCCCAATTTATTGAATGATTTTAACAATGATTTATTTCAATAGATCTAGATAATAGTATACATTCTCAGATTTTATTGAATGCCAATTGGGGAGTGTTTGTTTTGCGTGACTGCTAAAGCATGTGTGTGCTACAATGCTAATCAACTAGAGGACCTACGTCATTAAGTCATAACTGACAGTAATGGGGATTAATACCTCATAAAAGGGCACTAATATAGCACATCGACACGGTTTTGATCCTGGGGCCTCACAGTAACGAGGCCATTGCTTAGCCAATGAATCATGACTGTACGCAGCGGGCGCTAGGGTACGTCGACGCCCCCACAAAAACAAAAAAACAAAGAAAATGCAATACATTTTCAATAATTCATTGCATTTCCCCCCAGTCCCCAACAGGAAAAAAATCCTCTGTAGGGCCATGCATTATGGTTCAAGGCATGCCCACATAGAAGATTTTGTTATGTTGGGGGTCGGGGCAAAATGCAATGAATTAATGGAAATTTATTGCATTTTCTTTGTTTTTTTGTTTTTTGGGGGGCGTCGACGTACCCTAGCGCCCGCTGCGTACAGTCATGATTCATTGGCTAAGCAATGGCCTCGTTACTGTGAGCCCCCATGATCAAAACCGTGTCAATGTGCTATATTAGTGCCCTTTTATGAGGTATTAATCCCCATTACTGGCAGTTATGACGTATGTCCCCTAGGCCCTCGTTGATTAGCATTGTAGCACACACATGCTTTAACAGTCACGAAAAACAAACACTCCCCAGTTGTCATTCAATAAAATCTGAGAATGTATACTATTATCTAGATCTATTAGGAATAAATCAATGTCAAAATCATTCAATAAACTGGGGTAAAAAAAATTATTCCACCATTATGACCAATAGTGTACTATTATTATTATCATCATTGTTGTTTTTGTCATCATCGTTTTCATCATTCTGACAGTATTTCAGTAGTATTGTAATTATTATCAACGCCGAACACACATAATACATGGGTCCCCGGTCTTCAGTCTTCGTTCTCCAAAACACCCTGGGGTATTTTGGAAAACGAAGATCGAAGACCGGGGATCGTCTCTTCCTCTCTCTCCTCGATTTGGCCGGGCGCACATATGCGATTATTAATGATGAAAATACAGCCAAACCTGTCTTAATTAGCGACCATCTCTCTTTAGTAGACACCTTCCTATCAGTGGCCACTAAAAATTGGTTCCCATGGATATAGATTAGGTGTGAAGAACCTGTCTGTAGCAGCCACCTGTCTATAAAGGCTATTTTTTGTTGGTTTTCCTTTGCATAAGTTGTTATGCTTATTATTAATGTTATCATTTTAATCATCATTATTATCATCGTCTTTTATACATGTATTGTCATTAGTGTTGTTATTATTATTATTATACTATTATTATAATTATTATTGTTGTTGTTGTTTTTGTCATAATAGTTTTCATCATTCTGACAGTGTTTAAATAGTATTGTAATTATTATCAACGCCGAACACACATAATACATGGGTCCCCGGTCTTCGGTCTTCGTTTTACAAAACACCCTGGGTTATTTTGGAAAACGAAGATCGAAGACTGGGGATCATCTCATTGACGCACGTACGTGCGCGCACATGGTCCCCGGTCTTCGTTCTTCGGTCTTCGTTTTCCAAACACCCGTCCTCGTTTCGCATTCAATTTACTGATTAAAGCTGGTACCACGTGATATCAGTAATCTCTGGCCCCCTCTTCGCCACTACTCTAACAACATGTCCCTAAGGATGAGGACCCGAGATTTTTTAGCACAATGCTTGTGGCCCTAAAGAGAAATACGTGGACCCCACTTCCCAACAATATTAGATTAAAAAGCGTTGAGATATGAATAATCTAGAAACATCCATCTTGGATAAGAAGGGTTTAGGTTCATTTGGCAGTATCGCTTTCCTTCTCGAGGCGGAGACTCAGTTATCTGTTTTCATCAAGTTACACTGCGAATGCACTTAACATTTGGATGTGGTCACTTTTGAATATAATAATATTTGTAATGGTTTTAATGACGATGGAGAAACAATAAAAGTAATAATAATGATAAGAAGAAGAAAAGCAGAAGAAGAAGAAGAAGAAGAAGAAGAAGAAGAAGAAGAAGAAGAAGAAGAAGAAAAAAAAAGAGCTGAAGAGTAACAAGAACAGAGACATAAAAGTAATAATAATGATAAGAAGAAGAAGAAGAAGAAGCACACAAAAAATACCTGAAGAGTAACAACAACAACCACAACAAGAATCTGGTCTTATTTATCGATGGGGACTGATGTGGGCAAACACCGTGTCAAAGATTAAAAGCACCAAACAATGTTCGAACTTGGGATCTCTGGTGTGAGAGTCAACAGCCTTCACCAATAAACTCCAGTGCTCTCATTCGTTGGCTTAGAACGATTGGAAATGAACATCCTTGAGACTCTGAACATGCTGAAGAGGAATGCTCAACGTTTAGGAAAATTAAATTATTCTTTTTTTTAAGTCTCAGAATTCTATTCGTTCGATGGTATTAACGTTCCATCTGTTCATGCATGTCCTCGAAGAGTATAGGGGACTAATCTCCAAGGACTTCTTTCCCTGCTGTAACGTTAACGACAGAAGACAATTGTGTTTTTATTAGAAGAGAAACACGAAAAGAGTGACTTGCAGCAAATTCAAGACCCGGTTATGTTAAAGGCAATTAGTGAATTTGTATGGAAAGTGGACGTGGATTATTAAGGACAAAACTAAAACTTAAAACAAAAATACATGACAGAAAAAGAAGAAAAAAGGAAAACAACAAAAAGTATTCATCAGAAAGAACAGAAAAATCAAAGAAATTTATAGATTTTGGAAATTCGCAATCCCTAGGCTCATGAATGGGATGTTTTAATTACTGGAATAACTATAATAATATAGGTATGCCTTTTCCCTGTAGTACTTTTATATTATGTTTGTTTGCCTTTAGTCTGCCTTTCAGAGGTAGGGCATGTAAAATATGTCATTAAATGGGAAATGGCGTAAAGAGTATATTGAATAAACATTTTAAAAACGAGAGTTTTGACAGTATGGCATGATGCATCATGACAAAACAAAAATCACAAATTGAATTATTTCCGTACCATTCGTGTTCTCAGCTTTGCACCTTTGGACTGTATTGTTTCAATTATCGAATTTTCTCTTACTGCCACACATTGCTTCTCTAAATTCCCATGTTCCAACCGTTTCCATCAAGGAGCAATAAAACATATTCTCTACTTAACCACCCGATAACAATATCTATAATTTCTAATATAATTCTTTCCCTGAGCATCCGCCGTTCTTCAGAATAATGTGATGTTTACGAAATTACATGAATGTTTTATTGTAAGAGTGCCCCGCGTTGTTAGATGCAAACTAAACCTGATGCCCTGAGATTCACTCGGCAGATTCAGATTTTCTCGATCGTCTAAGTCGCTTCGTTTCACTTTTATTAGCCCGGTAAAATAGATTCACATGAGTTTCTGGTCGACGCCTGCTTTCCGTTAACCTCTTGTCTAATTATTGTTTACATTCCGTGTAGTAGGAAGGGGCCCGTCATTACGGGGGCACTGACGCCATGAGGCAGGGGGGGGGGGGTATGGCTGGGCATTGGAGGGGTCTTATTATAATCATACGTTTTTACGTTGCGTTTTCCCCTCTCCGTCTTTTTTCTCCGTCCCCCCCCCTCTCTCTCTCTCTCTCTCTCTCTCTCTCTCTCTCTCTCATTCTCTCTTGTATTACATCCATTCTTCTTTAACCCCTTTTTTAAATGAAATGTCCGAGTTGACACGGGTAGAATTAACGAATGTTAAATGAAGCAAATTATAGAAGAAAACAAAATTAAAAAACAAACTATATCTCGTGCAAAGTCTAGAATTGGGGTGAAGGAGACAACAACAAAAATAGTAAAATGGGGTAGACAAAGGGACATAAATACATTAACATATAAACTGAAATAGAAAAAAAAACAAAAAGGCTTGATTTTAGAACGAAAAGTTTTATAGCCTTTCAATTTAGATATAATTGTAGATGTATTTGAAAGAGAGAAATGTCATGGCGTTAAATTACTGACAAAACAACAGGCACATTACAAAAAACACGACAAATATATCTCAAAAGAAGGAAGCTAACATGATTATGACATGAATGTAACCTTATACGTCTGAACGAACATAAAAGTGTCGTCAGTGAATCGTTATGAATTACAACGACAGAAAGAAAAACAAAATCCATATTACGTTCACATCTGAGAGCAGAAGTGAAAGAAATTCAGATCGACAGACGTTCAATTTCTCATCCTACATAATATCCGTTACTTCTTCTTGGCATGTTAGCTCTCGATGATCAAATCTCTAGCAAAGTTAAAGCCTGCGGGGATCCCATAGGTTCTTGGGCAACGATCCACAATAAAATCTTAATCAGATAGAGCGCAACATATTCTTCGGGCTCGCATGTCCCAATCGACGCCCTCACTCTTAACTAGAGCTCGATCGTCAGCTCCTGGCTTCGTAGTTGCTTTTTAGGAAAAGAGAAGGTGGCTAATATATTATAGAAACGACATGAAAGAGAGACGCTCCCTGAAAGATGAGAATATAATAAAAGACAACGAAGATAATCGAAACAGGAATAACGATTTAGAAGTATGAAATATGAGAGGGAAAGAGAAAGAATAATCAGAGTTAGAGTGACGGAGAAAAGAGATGCGGAGAAAACAGTATTAAACTTCCCCATATATTTTTGCGCTTTGTAGAAAATTAAGAGAGCAGAGTAATACATTCTGCGAAATACAAACAGGATGGTTGTACAGATGAAAATATACTTTATTCACAACGTTCTCGAAAGAATTGTGTTAAGGATGCCGACGGTTATTAACTAATGCCCACTAAGAATTGAGTGCACATTTTCACACTAACGCCAGGAGACAGGCACCAAGAACCGTAAAAGGGTTCCGTTTCGAACTAACAGGTTGACTGTATTCCACATAACAAGTATCACTTTACAAATGCTTCCAAGAGCCATTAATCCCACGTATGTCTCGCTGCCCTAATACACTACTCACAGGTACAGGTGACAGTTCCGTTGCTTTCTAAAAGTTTAATCGATCCACACTCTTTCCCCAATTTCTAAAAAAAACGGAAGTTTCAGAAGTGAACTCCTGTGGCGATAAATTAAATAGGATGATCACCAGTAAGTTTATTCAATGAAAAACATGACACAAATTACATTCCAAGACAATTTTAAATTTTGGAAAAAGAATATTAGAGGAATTTGAAATTGTACAACAAAAAAATGAATTATTAAACAAACTAAAAGAAAGTAATACAAACAAAATTAAGTTTTCTCTCAACTTTTCATTCAATTTATAACATTTGAATCATAAATATTTGTTTCAGGGAATGACCTAAACCCGCCCCCCCCAAAAAAAAAAAAAAATTAGTAAAGTTTAAACAAATGAATAACATTTAATTTTACATATTTCATGAGTTATCGATACGTAGCCTTAATGTTGTGAAAGTACTTCACATTAGTTAATATATCACATCATTCTTGTGTAGATATCAATATGAGACATATTCACTAATATGATAGTAACCAATATGATATGATTTTTTTTTAATGAATATGTCTAGGATATTCTTCATTAAAAACATTTTTTTTTTTTTGGAAATGCCATTCCTAATCGTTTGGAATTGGCTTTATATATGCCGAGAAGAAAACGTATTATATATTGGTATCAGTCAAATACAATAACGTTGTTAGATTATGCACTGATTTCACAAATATCTCATTACTCATTACATGCAACCTATAAAAAAAAAAAGTAGAGAAAACTTACGACGAGTATTCAAGACTTGAAATAAAGAATATCTGTTTTACAGTTTGATGGGATAAAAATGAATATTAGACAAGGAGAGGTAAAGAAATCTCGCTGAAAGTCCTTTACCACATCAAAAAAAATGTAGTTTCCTGGAAGGTTTAGATCGTTAGTTCATTTGTTTTCTTCTGTTTTAAACAACCCGCCCTCTTTAACGTTAACAGGTTAGAGGTGGCGTTAGGCCTCTCTTAACTTGCAATCCATTTACCAGATATCTAGATCTTTTTAAACCACAATAGATGAAATTATCGGTTCTTCAAAAGTATATCTAACTGACACATATTTAGAAAGGAATACCTAGGTCGAAAATGAATATAATCGTCGCTTACTTTTTATGAGTATTTATTCACACGAAAACAAGACTGATGAACTGAAATACAAGTATAGAGCAAATGGATATTCGGAGAGTCTCCATCAACTTAATGTAATGTAATGCTCCTAATGACAATTTCACTGACACTTTTGGATTGAATTCAAAGCGAGCATAAATATGCAACGCAAAATTTGGAGACGGAATATTGATAAGGCGCCCCCGCCATTAAGTGCTATAATGATGGAATTAGGAACACCCAAAGTATTAGTTTCGTTTCATGATAAGCCATAAAGCCTTTTAAAGGCATACAGTAAGGGATTTTGAGTAGACGAAAATCAATGTCGGCAGTGATGCAATGAGCTCCTTAAACAGATAACAATTGATGAAAATTAATGTAAGCGTTTGCGCACTTCATCTGCAATTTGCATCTGATGGAATTCTAAAATTATTACGTTAGTTGCAGATAATTCAAAATCGAAGTCAAAAAACAGTTCTTTGGTATCGTGAATAATCAACTCTCAACCCTATAACGTTTGTTTCCCTTTATATTATATATCTCTCTCTCTCTCTTTTTTTTTCCTTCTTCTTTTCCATCTTTTCTTCATCCTCTCTTCTATTGTTTTTTGTTGGTAATATCTTTTCTATATCTTTTCTCTCTCTGCTGTTTGTTCTTTGTTTTTCTAAATCATTTTTCTACATGCTTTTTTTCTTCATCTTTCGTCCTATCAATAAGTAAATCTCAATGCCTGCCTGACACATGGTCTATTTCAAATCAAGATTCTCCCTTTAGATTTGAAGCGCGACATTCCAATGTGATAACATTTTTCATGGGACAATAGATCGTTATTTATGAAGTCATTATACGACATGGTCGCATATATAACTGCACATATTGATTTACCGACAAAAGGCATAGACTTTCATGAGATGTTCATGTGCCGTCAACAAGGAGCCGATCTTCCAATCCACCCCCCCCCCCCCCCCTTTTTGCCATGCTTAAATTGTCGTTGTTTGTTTGTTCTAGTTTATTTCTTTGTTGTATGGTTGCAATGAATTGTGCATTGTCATGTTATCGTTTCGAAATATATCATTAACGATTTCCGGTGTTGTACATATTATGTTGTGAAACTGTGTACTGAACTGCTGTTCTTTTCGAAATAATAATTGTTTGGGTGGCCCAAACATGTGTTATGTAATTTTAAACCGCAAGAAAAGGGCGCCACTACAAATACATTTTGGATGGAAATATACTCAAACAATATTAACGTCCGTATCATTTTATATAACCATAAAACAAATGCAAATTCAATAAGTATATTTGATTGTAAATTTGAAAATTTTTCCTTTACTGTTTGATTCATTGTAAAACGATATTGAAATATAAGTATAACAATCTGATTTGTAAAACTTAGACATTTTAAACAAACACACTGATCTGCATGTCGAAGAGAACTTTGGCCCATATGTCTTGAATAATATTGAATAGCTCAGTTTGGCATCTTGCCAATAGAATATTCAATTTCTCTATCATACCCTAGATTAGTTATCTAGGACACATAACGAAATGTACGGAATAACCGGTGGCTAAATGCGCTGTGGGAATTATGAGATTGAAACTATGCTGCCTGGTATATTAAATCTGGTTGTTATATCTTCCTTTACGATTTATCCTTGGCTAAAAAAATAATAAAATTGAGAGAAAATAAATTGTGGCTCAAGTGATTATTGACCATTACCATGATTACAGCGTAGATACGTAACGATATCCGGAATGCATGACATACTTATTTGTCGAATTGGGCCAGGAGAGTTGTATCATGGTGCTGCAGTGTGGGTCCCAATATTGAGAGGGGGGGGGCGAAGTCTTATTGGATGCGGGGGCGGAGATATCAGGACGACTAAACGTAAGAGAGAAGGGCTATATAATTGAAGTGGGAGGGGTAATATAAATTGTTGTTGCTTTAAATGTTGCCCGTCCCCTCTTTATCCCTTTGAAAGGGAGTGGCATGTTTCCCCTTGCCTCGCCCCAAAACGTCACTGAACAGAGTAAAACGTTGAGATGAGTTCTGAGAGATGAAAAGGAAATACTTACGAGATGAATGACCTGTGAGAGGAGCAGCATCATCTCCAGGTCAATTGAGGTGCTGAATACCTTGACGGGTCGTAGAACTTTCGAGTAATTTCTAAACAAGTCGGCCACTAGACGTTTGTGTTCATCCGAACCGCTAACCAAAGAAACGTGTGCTGCAAGATAATTAAAATATGATATTGATAAATAAACATTATCTTTCAGTTCACTCTTGATCTTTAATGCTTGTATAAATAAGTGGCTTTCAGTATGGGGCGCACGAAATTAAAGTCTATCAAATTCAACAACAACAAAAATAATTATGAAATAGCTCAATCTTTAATGTTAACTCAAGGAAAAAACGAATCCAATCCAACACTTCGACAATTTATTTATAGCATTGTGAACAGAATCATGACACGATTATCTGCTGTTGTACTACATGGATTATAGACGAATTTCAATTGAAATCTGCCTTGCTATTTTCAGTTTGTTTAATTCCAAAACACAAGCCAAAGCTGAAAACCTTTTGCAGCTAACGTGTTTAATATTAATCCATCACATTCATTGGTACGTGAACGTAGTTTTTCAAGGCATTTGTAACGCTTATAGATGAATGCAAATGTATAATAAATAATGAAGGATCTTCAACGGTTATTTTTTTTGTTTTTACTTAAAGCACCACAATTTAAGGTAGCTAAAAATCAAAGACATAAACTGAGAATTTACAAAATGAAACCAAATGAATGTATGAATAATGAACTTATTATTAGTAAGACACAAAAGGGCTATATCATACTCATGAAGCGTGACTAGCCTGCAGCCCTACTACACGTAAATTATGTATAACAGTAACCATTTATTCACCTGGGTACAAAGTGGCCTAATTATTTGTGGTTAACGTCTTTAAAAGAGAGAGAGAGAGAGAGAGAGAGAGAGGGGGAGGGGGGGAGTAAGGGGGTATATTTAAAGAGAAATAGATAGAAAGACTAACATACAGAATAAAGAGTGGAAAAGGAATTGGTGTACGCGATAGAGAAATCATGGATTTATGGTAGATTGGTCATGTTGGGGCACTGGATAAAGAAAAGGAAGAAGCGGGGTTTCTGCTAAATGCACACCGTCATTTTTCACCCGAATATAACATACAGACAGAAGACCCCCAAAAAACTCACTTACAATTGGCGACATAAACCACACTCCATTATCACTAATGTACCACAATTACGTTTCATTCTTATTTCCAACTCTTTTTTTTTTTAGACTGTCACAACTTCACGGGCCTTATTTTTTCTCCAGAGGTACCTGGGCAAAAATAATGATACTTCATCGATTCGGACAGGAACCTCCGAAAAGTTATTCATGAACCAAACAGCCGACGCGAAAAGAGGAAAGAATATTATGCTGGGAGAAGCACAAGTGATTAATGGAGGTACCTGGTCCAGAATCAATCATACCTTTTACTCATCGCCATGAGCACTTCAAGCGAGGTGGGCATAAAAGCATTTTATACAAACCAGAAGAAGTTTAAATTTAACTCTCGCAGGAAAGATTGGAAGAGAGGATAGCAAAACAAAAACATGAATATTTAATGGACAGATTGATGGCAGGGTACTTGAAACTGACAACAGACAAAATTAGATGGGAAAGGCATGGAAATTATTTTTAAAATTATAAGTAGGCTTTGAACAAATGCCCCAAGTCATTTACACTTACATGTTTCATTTTATTCTATTGAAAAAGGAATAAGAGCGGTCGCTCGTGGTTAATGTCTTTTGTTCGTATTACAGCACTTCTGCTCAACCATACAAAATACAGATGACAGGTTCTATTATAATTATGTAAGGCTTTGAAGTTACACACGAACTTCTACATTTAGATAAATATATATGGCATGTAAAATTTCAAAGAATTGACAAAGAGTGCACATAAGTGTATCTAATATTAACTGAAAACGGAAATGAAAAACAAAAACACGTCAGAAAAAAGGTAAATCTTGATATTGCCAAAGGAAAATGACACAATGAAATGGACACGCTTCTTCATGGCCGTACTTTCCGACCTTAAAGGTATTACAAAGTTTTGGTATGGGGTCATGAATTTGGTTCAAATGAATATATTGGAAGCATATATCCTACAATATCCAGTGATCGTTGTCGCGGTCGAAATCGACTCTAAAGTTATGAAATTGTAAATAATAAACATTTTATGTTGAATAGCTCCCTCTCAAGGTCAAGATATTAATTAAGATATAAAACAATGCTTATTGACTAAAATCGACCGATTAGCTATTGTCGTTCGGAAATTATATACCCCAACTACATACTCTGAGATTTTCATGGTCGCAGCTACCATTGTACGGCCGTAGGAGCTATTTGAAATTTATCAAAATTTACCGGGAGCACCGGTAAATCTTTATATTCAATTTTTCTCGAAAGCAGAAATGTTTTAGGGGCTAAAATTTCGGGTGTTTTTAATACATCAACAGGGGCATCCAAATATATCAAAATTGTAAAGAATCACTATCCACCCATTTTTCAAAATTTCCCAAAACTTTGTAATACCTTTAATAACTTTGCGCATTCACATTTTTCTCATTTGTAACATAAATCGTTACCCTGACTACGGCAGCTAGAGTTTCAATAGTATTTTCTTGGCGTTACTTTCAGAAGGGTGGGAGGGGGGGGGGTGAAATAGCAAAACAAAATAAATTGAGTAGCTTGTAGCTTAAAAACGCCCAAAGCCCAACTTACAACTGTAGAGCGCCAGGAGTGTTAAATCTGAAATACATGCGCGCTTTTTATTATTAGTAGTATTATCCTTATTATTATTTTATCATTAGCAGTATTAGGAGTAGTATCCAGGACAACCCAGACTTCAACAAAAGGTATATATATTCTTAGCATGACAAAAACTATTCAAAAATAAAAAGTAAACCTATTACCAACATAGCCCGTAACAACAGTATGTGGCTGATATATTTGTTTTTAATTGCGCCTTGTAATTTTTAGTAATATAGCATAAGTGGGCCGAAAGTACTCAATCCTTTGAAAATATCCCCATATTAATACAAAAGAAAAGAAAGAAAGGACATAGATTCTCGTGTTAAAATAACCCTATCTGTCTCATGACAATGTAGGGACCCTTGAGAATACATCGCACACCCGCGGACACACGCACAAGCACCCACGCAAACATATAGGGTCTCCATCTTTTACCTTCCTCTGTCTCTCTCGCTGTTCCTCATCCCCTCTCTCTCTCTCTCTCTCTTTCTCTTTCACTCTATCTCCCCCCTACCGTTCTCGCTCTCTTTTCATACCTATTCCCTACCCATTCTCCCTTTGTTTTCGACTCTTTGTATCTTTTGTATCTATCATCCTCTTCTTTTCTTTCTCTTTTCTATTGTAAAATAGACCCATTTGATATCATTACCCGAACGCTATCGAATCAATCCGCACTAAGAACCCTTAATCGGTTTCCGGTAGCCGCTAAAAAGGGCATCGGAGTGCAATCGATTTTATATTCATTGAATTTCGTCGGCATGTAGGATTCCGGTCGGTTAAAACAATGCCTTTCATGCCATTTCCATGCTGCTGCTTAGCCAGAAAGAGTCGAGCATGACGGTAAAATGTAATTTTCGGAAATTGTATTTGACTGTTAAATGCTTAACCTAGATGCAAAGGAAGGTGTTAGGGTCTTGTAAAACTATTTAAGCTGATTCAAATTAATTTGTTTATGAGTTATATTGTAAAGTGTGATGTTGATCACAATCATGTAGAATTTTGGAATGTCAAAACAATCCCTCTCATGCCATTGCAATTTGCTCTGTAGCCTAGATTCGAACATAACTGTCAAAATTGTATTCTTTGATATTGTATTTGATTAATTCTACTGGAGATACTATTAAAGTTTTGAAAGCTTTTTGTTCTGACTACGATTATTATGTTTATGTGGATGGTTTGTGAATGAATTTATGTAAAGATCATCATGTAGGATATTTAAGCTGATTAAAGTAATTTTGTTTATGACTTTGTGTTGTATTTGTTACGAACATCACATGTAGGCAGGTTAGACCAATGCCTTTTCTGGTAAATAATGCATTTTGCTATAAAGTCATGGTGGTGTAAGAAGAGTCGAACATTAAGGTTAAATGTTCATCTTTAATAATAGTTGTACTTTTTATACATAATTCAGTTTCAAAAGCTATTTAAAGCTTAATATGATAATTCCAAAGAAAAAAAATCCTAGCAGAAATATTTTCAAATGTATCTTTCTTTTGATTGAAGGTTTGGTTTAAATATGTTTAAGTTTTGTCACATTGTTCCTTTAGGTTCACAATCTTCACACCTTAAATAAACTTATTGGCTGTTCGTAGTATAACGAGTACTTTGTATTCATACTATTGTCGCGTGTCGTCGATGTGATTTAGATCATTAAATGAAATATCGCAAAGAACCTCCCTTCTATCGACGAACTAGATGAGACAATCATTAGGCAGTATAAAGTTTATTGGGGTTCGGCTGCTCGATGTTAGCTTTGAGGATACCAATCAAAATGTTTGTTGACCATCTTAAGTATATAGATATTTAGGTATTCCTTAGTTTATTTGGGGTTCTAGCAAGTCATCATTTGCTTTGAGGATACCGATTAAAATGTTTGTTGACCATCTTGGTATTTGATAAAGTGGTACGCCTTAGATATATCCTAGGATTGTATTACTTTATTATACGACAACAAATAAAACATTTATAGCACCGGAATTATCCTTTCCCGGATGATATAAATCAGCATTGAAGATGAAATAGAGATATAACAACTAATCATAGGGAACGACGTTGGGGAATTGTCATGAAGGAGGAGCAGACGATGTACAGTGTGTATTTCACTGCAGACTATAGTCTCAAACATCAGACCCCGAGTTGTGCATTGCGACTGATGACGGTTTATAACATTCCCAATATCCTGACACAACCTTTGTTTTCCCAACAACTTAAATGTTTAAAGCACTTGAAATAGTGAATCAGTAGCCTGCTTTATTTAAGATATTTTTATTGGCAGTCATCGTTTCGGGAGCCTGAACCCGCGCCTGTTATGTGTTCTTCTGCGGGGGGGGGGGGGATCCTTTTTCAAAATTGTCATGTCTTTAGAATATACATCATGTGTACACTGTTTCTTGACTTGGTTTCATGCGGTTGGCAAACAATTAATACAAATGACGACAAGGAATGCTCAAGCTTTAGAAACATTTCTTTCAGATATGGTTTCCTTATTATAAAAAGGTCATTGCTTATATTTAAAATCATAATTATTAATCACAAATTTGACATTTCCGCATTTCGATGGCATTCCTGACGCATACTGGCCCGAATTCACAAAGGAGGTTTGTCGACAAACCGAGGTTTATGTACGTCATATGACGCGTTTTGACGCGTTTTTTACAAACCTGGTTTGTAAATAACAAAAGGAGGTTTGTCGACAAACCTCCTTTGTGAATTCGGGCCAACATGTTTGCCATTCTGTACATCTCATCCTGAAATCATGATACGTACTTATACGTTTGTTTTCTCTTCGTTTTGTATGGCTGCTCTAATTTATCATTTTCTGTTGGGCATCATAACTGCATTTGTTAAAGCCATCATCATCTAGCAAAGTGTCAAAGAAAAAAAAAGTTGAAAAGATATTTCGTCAAATTTCTTTTTCAATTTGTTTTCGTAGTGAAAGAATAAAGAAATTATAATACAGAAATTGAAAAAGAACCTTCTGCATTATGTAGACCCTGTATATTCTGAAGTGTGTTGTACATGAAATGAAAGTTAAGGTCAAAACTTAAAAATACATATTCCTAAAAATGTACACCTTATGGCCATGCATGCGTTAGTAGACCTTCTCCCGGGGACGCACATTGATATTCCCCCGTCCCTACCCTTGAAAAAGTGTGATTACAAAGTTTTATCATGAAACTCAAAGATATCCACATATGCGCGAAAAAACTTATTTTGGCATCAGTATAAACTTATTGAGTTCTGCAGGAATTAGAATTTCATCGCTCTCTTTCTTCTCTTTTTTCCTTTTAGAGGAGGCAAAAATTTCAAAACAAACTACTCTCAGACCGAATCCGAATCGTAAGCATCACTCCATGGTTGGGTGCGGTTTCTATATGCGGTCTGTGATGGATTTCATGCTCAGAGTTGGTGTCATTAAAGTATGGAAGATCACTTCATGATGCATGAGGTAAAACCAAAGTAGGCCATGCGCTAGCAAATGGAATATATATTTGACCTGATATAGACTCAACTCAACTTCCGTTTTAAGATTTAAACACTAAGTTTCCATTTAAAAATCAACGAAACGCTTCAGTACACTGCTTTGTGTAATGAAATTGATATACCAGCCTGTGTTTCTTCCTTTGTAACGTGAGACAGGCATAAATGTAAGCATGTGTAATATAGATTTTATGATTGTGGTAATAACAACATTTTTGGTTACCTCAAGTACTCAAAACATTTTAAATAATGAACCACTACCCACCTACCACCACCACCACAGCCACACTACGTCTACTATTACTACAGTACTTCAGAAGCAGCAGTAGTGGTAGTAGTAGTAGTAGTAGTAGTAGTAGTTGTTGTAGTAGTAGTTGTAGTAGTAGTAGTAGTAGTAGTAGTAGTAGTAGTAGTAGTAGTAGTAGTAGTAGTAGTTGTAGTAGTAGTTGTAGTAGTAGTAGTAGTAGTAGTAGTAGTAGTAGTAGTAGTAGTAGTAGTAGTAGTACTAGTACTAGTAGTACTAGTAGTACTAGTAGTAGTAGTAGAACCTCTATTACTAGGGACTTTTAGATTCTGCACGACGAGAACGCGGACTGCCCTTTTAAGGCAATGTGACGTCACTGCCAGTGCCTTAAAAGGACGTCACATGGCCTTAAAGTGGCAGTCCACGTTCTCGTCGTGCAGAATCTAAAAGTCCCTATTAGCTGTAGGACTGTTACAAGGAACAATGTGGAATGCAAGTTATTTGAAACTTGATCATTTTCAATCTCTGATTCTTTCTTTAAATGGTTAATTCAATACTTTGAGGCTAACTTTTGCAGCCGAGACAGTCAAAGCAGTGTTGCTACTGGACATATCATCTTGGTTTTTATTTCTTAAACTCATGTTTGACAATCCCACGCATCTACCTAAGAAGTAGTCTCCAAATCGGGTGTGTATGTGGAGGCAAACGTAATTATTTCGTGTTAACAACTAGTGTGCGAGCAGACACGCAGTCCTGGCAGTGGACAAGTTATCATTCTTTATCAAATTGAGGCAATGACTGGTCCATATCAAAGCGAGATGATTACAAGCTGGTGCGTTGGATATAGGCTAATCTTTGGGATATGCTCAGTTGGAAAGAAAAAAGCTTTGAAAACAAATAAAAACTATTTGAACGATTTTGTTTTTCTATTACAGTACCCGGAGCTGAAATGGAAGGGATCCGTTTCATGTGATATAATAGAAGTGTGACGTGGATTCAACGTATAAATAACACAATGGCCTAATTTTGAAAGCTCTGCGGTCGCACTTAATTGAGTTGAAGGTAGATGCGAGTAATATATTGAAGCAGTATAATCGTTTCAGTATATGTCAAGCTATATAAAGAGCTATACTAAGTTGATTTTTCCTTTGTAAAGTTGATTGTAGAAGTGTTGTGGTCTAGACTAGTGGATAAGTCATCCGACTGCGGATCACTATGTACGAGATTCAAATCCCAGCCCGACACTAACGTCCTTTGGCAAGACGTCAATGCCACTCTCCACCAAGATGTTAAATGGGTTCCCGGTAGGATGCGAAGTTAATATAGCTTTTAATACTCTGCATTCTGAGCGTCTCTTAAATTGATGCTCCCCGGGGAGTGGAGAATGTGCATACATTAACGGGCACTCCTGAATCCGATGACCAGGGTAATAATGTATCTGTAAAGCTAAGAGACATTGTCGATGTTTTAAGCGCTATATAAAAGTGGAAGTTGAATATTATTCTTTAAGTTGTGACATAATTCGGGTATTACATTAAATTGATACCCACATTCAATTATCCTTCATGTTTAATTCTTGGGTTCTTACAATAAATAATGTACTCAACTTTCTCTCTCTATCAGTGATGTCTTCTATCACACACTCGTTTAACTTGCTCTCTATTTCAGAGAGAGAGAGAGAGAGAGAGAGAGAGAGAGAAGTCCTCCTAGTATTCAGTAACCCTTTTTCTACTTTTGTAATTTCTATTCCCGTGGGATCCTGTTCTGCTAGAATGCATGAACCGTCTGCGCCTCTCTAAGATATTCTAGAAGTTCACAATAAGAAGTGCTACAAACTGAAAATATAAACTAATCAGGTGGTTCGCGCATATTATGTGACAAATATCAAAACATATTAAATACAAACACCATTCAATACCCAGGTCAGTGAAAGCATACTGAAATACACTAAGGCACCTGTCATCAATACAGTTTTCTTCTGGCATAATATCAAGATTAAATATCAATCGTAAAAACTGTAATACTTGTTAATTCATGATTTTTTTTTTTACAGATTTGCTATTACTCACTTTTTTATACAATTTGTACCCAGAGAAAGATGATATGGAAAGGTCACACGATGAACAGATAACATGTTGTCATTTTGATAAATACGATTCGAAAGGAGAGCAACCTTCCAGTTGAGGTTAGACAGATGTTATTATCGTGGGAGGCCAGCTATTACAATGTCCAGCCTAGAGAACATCATGTTGGAATGGCTTGCATGACATTGGGCCCTATCTATAAAGCAGGTGAAAGCCTTGCAGTTGTCAGCACGCAAACAAAATAATACAAACATCATTCTTTATGGGAAAGGATATGACTCTCCAAGACCAACAGGTATTTGCTTATAAATGTGAAGAATAGAAATATATTTAAACAACAAATCGCTAAAAACATTTGAAATTCTAATTTAAAAAATATATATATTTTTTTTTTAATTACGCCATTTTCACATCTAAGGTAGATTACACGTAAATGTGTTATTACAGGTCTGTCTGGTCAAATATTATTTGTAAAAAAGACAACAGGTTTTTAACTATTACCTTACACAAACTTGTGATGGACTATCAACACATCGAATGTACATTATGATCGTGGAGGTACCGTGGTCTAGTGGGTACGTCACCAGACTGGGGATCACATGGTTCACGGTTCGAGTCCAGCCGCAGCACTAATGTCCTTTGAGAAGACATTAATTTACATTTGCAACACTTCACCCAGGTAAGGTAAATGGGTACCTTGCAGGAATTAATTCCTTAAAATGCTAGAGCACAATAAAGGCAGCACTGCTGCAGCCGTATGGAGCGTCACGAGTGTCATTTAAATCTGACAGACATGAGCGCTATATAAAAAAAAAAAAAAAAATTATCTGACGAAGATTTCAGAATACCCTGTTTCCGGTTGTAATTTAATTTTCAATAGTTTCACTTAGAGCATGCATTTCCTTTTATAGAATGTAAACAAGTTGATGAGAGAGTGGGCAAAATAAAATGATCGAAATTGATGGATATTAAACATGATATATATATATATATTCATATCTAACATTGATTGCAGAATAGTCCACATAGGGTTTTAAGTAAGATGTTGCCTGAATTGAATGAAAGAAATCAACATATTCGCTTCAATATGATGTTCTTGGCCACGAAACCACTATATCCTTCCAAAATAATACGCCTTGTATTTCATCATTTTAAACGTTAATTGCAGGTAGGAAGAAGTCTCACGTAGGTTTCATAATGCTCTGAATTAGTTTCTAACTAGCATGTTTAACTTATTACGATACCATAATTAATGGTAACAAAATATCCCGATTAAAAAATTATATAATGCATGCATGTCTAGAACAACAACCGTATTAAACTACAACCAAACTGTAGCCCTAAACCTAACTGTATATTTTTGACTCAATATAATTAAAGTCTCCATATGCTTTAGAACCTGCTTAAGAAAAATTTAAGAGAAAACAATTAAGCTTCATGTAGAATGCAAGATGAACATATCATACCGGTAGTGAGTCTCAAATACCACTAGGATACAAATTATAGTTTGAAGACGCTTTTCTGATTTAGTACTAACTCAAACGACACTCTATGTGGGGGTTCATTATCCACCTAATAGGATATCAAATATCACTGATGTAACATTTAAAAGTCGTTAACTTCCATTTAGTGTGAAGACGCCAAGTCGTAATTCATCTTAGTTCGTAATTCAGTTTGGATAAAAATGGTCTTTAGAATACACCAGGTGTTTTTTTTTGTCGCCTACACTTCGTCTTGAACTATACCACGTCCGAATTACTGTAGTAATGTCCCTAGGGTGTCGTCTGCGTCGGTAATCGAATGTCGTCAAGGTTAAAGATTGCTGGCTAGACCTTCTAATTAACACTGTTGGTGACGATGCGGAACGGTTTTTGACACCCGTGCTTTATTTTACGCCACCTCTCCACTTGTCACGCTCATACCCCCTCTCTCTCTCTCTCTGTCTCTCTCTGTCTCTCTCTCTCTCCCTCTGTCTCTCTCTCTCTGTGTCTCTCTGTCTCTCTCTCTCTCTCTCTGTCTCTCTCTCTCTCTCTCTCTTTCTCTCTCCCTATTTTCCTATCTCTCTTTCTCTCTCCCTATTTTCCTATCTCTCTAGCTGTTCTCATGTCCCCAATTTCACATATTGTACAATCCTCATCTCACCGCCTCTTTTGTTTTTTTCTCTCTCTCTCTTTCAAACTATTTTAATATGTCTCTCGTTGTCTCTTCATCTCTCTTCCACGCATATCCACACACCCACGCACACCTGCACACACTTTATATGTTCTCTTTTCCCCAAAGATATCTGTTCTCATCTAAATTTCCGTTCTTTCTCTTTCACTCACCCCTATCTCCCATCAGTCTCTCTTTATCGTGATCACCTCCCCACACCTTACCACACAACAACCAACCATGCCAAGAATGGACATCGCATCCCACTACTACTCCCCCCCCCCCCCCCCCACACACACACTTTTTCCTGTCACTCGATCACCCTTTCTGTGTCTGAAAATCATATGTAGTGTGACCTCCCCGATCCCCGGTGACTTCAGAAATCATTTTCAGGAAATTGCAATGAGCTGTGTGACTCTGCAATAATATTAGGCGCCTTGCCTGTGCTTGGGGGTTTAGACATGGTAAATACGTTAACGCCAAATAACTGATCCGTTTCCCTTTATACCTTGACCACCCGTAAAGATGTATTACTGTTTTTTCATCTCAATTCAACAAAATTAGAAAAATCTGAGAATTATTTTTTTACAATGTATGTCCACTTGTGACAGAATTTGAATACGAGGCAAATGCTTATTTGGATAAACATGATCAGGACAGTGATATAAAGGAAATAAATAATTTACTCATAATTCCGCTAGATTCAATATGTTGTGTCGACAAGCATGATATATATTTTGTTAGATATTTAACGGATGAAGGGGGAAAAACCACGATAAAGGGTTGGGGAAAAGCAATTACCGGATTCCTTGAGACTTTCTTATTATAAAATCAAGGGGAAGTAAACTTTGACATTAAGTTGGGATATACAAGCAGAGAAATGAAGGTAACAAATAAATTTAAAGTTTGAGCAAAATTGTTTTGCTCAAACTTTCACTGACCTGTTTCTCTCTTTTTCTGCTTCTATTAAAACCAAGTTTATATTAGGGTGGACTTCCCTTTCAATTTTATAAAGGATCTGACAACATTATTCTGTCATCATGTTGATCCCTAGCTGTATAGCTGGATATATTTTATATTATTTTACGAATATGACGACTACTCTGCCAATTATAAATTCTAACATTATGCATTATTCTATCTTAAAGCTTGTTCATTTTGTTGTTGTTGGACGAAACATAAAAACCATGAATAAGGTGCTAAAAGTATGAGAGAAAGAGCTTTTTGAAAACAATATTCTCTATTTAAGCCTGGATTGTCGTCAGATACTCCCAAATGTATTGCAATTCAAATCTCATGCAACGTTGAAAGGAAATTGAAGTCCCAAAGACAGTATAAATGCCTAGCAGGGGAGCTTACATTCAATACAGCTCTATGTTTCGTCAGACTCAGTGTAAATGCATGTTTTTATCATACACCAAGTTTTGAATAAACACCTTTTTTGATCCAGTAGAGCTTATCAGTGCATTTGTAGGATTATCTAGACCTGATATGAAATCTTCTAAAGTTCTTGAGTGCCGCTACTTAAATATAAAGTTGAGTTCTGGTCATGCGATTGCATTGTGAGAGAAAAGGTGTGGAATGGATCAGAAAACATTGATCATGTAGCATGTAAGTATTAGTGTGTACTGCAAAGTTCTGGATTCATCAAAATTATAAGGAATTTGGCCCAGTCTTGGTACAGTTACAAGCACTGTCCACGGAAAGATGTATATGGTGCTACACAAACATGTAGCATAAAAATCCGTCCCGATTTGTATGCTGTTACATGCCATATTTAGAATATGAAAGCAATTGAAGAGCCGTGCTTTTCAGGAAACATTTTTTTTTATCTGATGTCCTTCCACAGTTCCATAATAACAATGATAACGCTGACAAATTATTTTTCACCTCTTTCCAGAACTCAACCTTCTCTTTAAATCATTTCCACGATAATCAAATAATTATGGACGTATTACCCCTGTCTGAAAGGAAAGTCGCAATCACATCTCTGCAAGATTTCGCATATTTTGTTTGTTTGTTTGATTGTGACATTTTGTATGTGTTTCAATTTTCATGACATGTTTGATTATGGATTTTTAGACAAGCTGGGTCTAAACTTTTCACTATTTCCCCGTCATATTCTAGAAATTGATGGCATTCGAAGAGCAGTTTTTTAATATAGGGGGCATTCCTATTCTATAGTCTTCCAGAGTGGCAAATCCAACAAAGGAACTTTTCTAATATAAAGCAGTAAGAGAATATAGTGAAAATCGGAACGAAATTAGATACGTAAGAAAGTTAAGAATGTTATAAGTTGTAATCACTATACGTATGGGAATTTGAAATTGGATAAATCGGGAATGTCATTATGATGTAGTGACGGATTAAATTACCCTTCGTTTCAACACACATAATGACTAAGATTAATGTCAATTTCCCTAAATGTAGGACTTCAATGGGAGTACCTTTTGTTGCTCGAAAAGTGTAGAGGTATCCGTTTATACATCATAATCCATGAACATAATTGCCCATTTATGATCCGCATAGATCTAATAATCTAATAGCACTCATAACTTTCTTGTTTTTCATGTTATCGGTCCGATTTATTTCAAACTTTCGCCGTTCTGTTTCTTTCGTTTTCTATTGTTCATACGAATGAACTCGTGACAAATGTTGAATTGTCCGTTAATCTGTAATTAGAAATCTGGCATTTAGCTTCTTTGAACAAGTCACCGTTTGGTCGGCGAACATTTTAAAGCTCATCTGTACTCGTTTTTAGGGGGATTAGACCGCACTGTTAGGTCACTGGACAGGTGATTATGTCATTGACTCAGCTCTCAATTAACATTTAGAAAAGAGGATCATGGGGGACCAATGTTCACCGATTAGGCATAGTTTTCTATATCGAGGAAGCGAGTAGCTACAAGTTGTACAGTGTGGCTTTAAGTATCCTCTGTCGTTTGGTCACTCACTTGTCCGCCAAAAGGTGACCATATTAAGACATGCATTTCCTTGAACTGACCAGCCGGCTGTATCTTTATAATGCATTTAAAAGATGACCTTCTTTACTTGTTTTGATTAGGAGGCTGGAGAAAGGATGGCGGCGTTATGTACGGGTTATTATTAAGGAGAAAGGATGGCAAAACACTTTAACGGATCGATTTATTGGTCCTTGAAATAAATAGAGGGGGTAACCCGTGAAATGTCAAGAAATATCTGAAGATGTAGGGGAGACTTACCCAGACGGTGGCATTTAACTGTATGCATCTGAGAGACACATCTGGGTGCCGTTGCAAATGGTGTTGACTTTTAAGGGTCTAATAAAGGAAGGGGCGTTGACCGTCCCCCATCCTAGCACGAATACGCCAGCCATATCGACAGATGGGTACACGGTTAAACATTCAAATCTAAGTGAAAAATTACGAGCATAACAAATTGCTCTTGCGTTGTGGAGACCTAGTACCGTTTGTCTTAGGCGACGTTTGTGGCCATATTAATTAAATCTATATTATTGCCAATAAACAGTTTGTAATCGAATGAACACGTTGCATTTAAATGATCTTGTCATCTACAGTCATCACAATATGGCAATATGGAGAATAAAAAACCGTTCTGATCATTAATGGGAAGTGCTATAAAAGTCTGTCATATGTATGTAGCATGAGCATGGGTGAAAGAAAACCAATGGTTATTTAATAGAGAGGGGTAGAGCCGACTGAGGGGGATAACTAGTAGTAAGTAAATAAATGGATCTTTATGACAGCATGAGAGAGAGAGAGAGATAGAGAGAGAGAGAGGGGGTGGAAAATATATAAAGCGGAAAATGGTAAGATGTAGGGAGAGATGGAAATAAACATGTACATAAAACAGAAAAATAAAATACGAGAGCGAGCGAGAAAGAGAGAGAGAGAGAGAAAACAAAATAGAAAAAGGTATCTATATAATATAGAGAGAAAGAACAACTACAAAGAACAGAGCAACGATAGAGATCATTCAAATAAAGAATTATTTGAATAAAAAAAGAGTAAGTACAGCTGCATGCAAAAGTAAGAGAATACAATTTAATCATAGAAATCATCAAAAACCACAAATATATCCGTTGGGTAATTGCACGTACGACTGCAGTCACGTTCGTGCCTCTTCAATTCAGCGCACGTTTCAAGCTTAACCACTTCTGGAAATTGAAAAGAATGAGTGTAATTCCTTTACTATGCATCATGTGCTTACCATTGATAACATAACATTACGATAAATGGCTAGTATGGCGAAGTATGTTTATGTTATTCCACCAAAAGCGGCGAGAGACACAGGTCAAATGAGGATGGATTCGGAGCAGTGTGGGTGAGGGAAGAGAGTGGTTTCAAACACAGGCAAGAAGGCGAGAATTGGAGAATTGGAGAGCAAGAGATGGGTAGAGAGGATAGGAACCATATTGCAGAGAGGGAGAGAGAGAGAGAGAGAGAGAGAGAGATAGAGTGAGAGAGATATAGAGAGAGAGAGAGACTGAGAGAGACTGAGAGAGGGGGAGAGAGAAGGAGAGAGAGGGGGAGAGAGTCCCTTGAAATTGTCTGCAAAGGAACTAAAGATGTTATTAAAATTATAAATGAGATATGTGTGGTTTTTATTGATTGTAGACAATCGAAATAATTGGCAGGTTAGCGCCGGATTTTTCAAGGTAGCGACTGCGGGCTAATGAGGGAATTGGAAAAAAGAGAGAAAACCCAGGAGAGAGAGAAAGAGAGAGAGAGAGGGAGAGAGATATATGAGCAGATGATGGGGTGAGAAAGATGCAGGGATGACACGAAAGTGTTTCACATAACGAAAAGAGGAGGAACGGAAACTCTTTGAACAAAATGGAAAAGAGAGAGAGAAAAAAAAAATGATATGAAAATCGGAAAAAATCCATAGCCGATTTTTCGAATGTCCACAGCTAGATTGACCGATTTACTAGACGCTGGTTAATAAACCTGATGTGAAAACACATGTACTTTGTTATACATAATTATTATAATTTCAGATTTAAAGACAAACAGTAGAAACAGTTCTTCTCTTGATTTGTATAAAGCTATGAGATAGGACATAGGAAACGTAACTCGATACTCTACCCCCCCCCCCCCCCCTCCCTCCCGGCCCCCTCCTGCTACAGTACATCTTACTTGTAGGTCATCTTGTTGCTACCAGCTGTTTAACTCAAATGAACTGATCAACGAGTGCGATATAAAGCAGTGACGGGTGTATGCATACTTAAGCATACATCTTTTTTAAGTTCCTGTCTCTTCGAGTGACCGCAAATTTTCAATCACAATCAGACCATGATTGTGATTGGTTCATATACTTCATGTTTTTGTCACTGATTGTAAGGAATTGGAGCGATATTAATTTGAAGTTAGTATTGCTGTGTCTGCCATATCAACACGATCACTGAGACGACTAAGATATGGGTTAAATATTTTTCCTGAGTACAAAGATGCGATGCGAAACAACAATTCGGGGAAAGAGACTCTCACTGAAAGCTGATGGGGGAGCGACTACAGAGAGAGAAAGGAGGAGGAAGAGAGAGAGAGGAGAAAGATAGAGAGGGAGAGAGAGAGAGAGAGAGAGAAGTGGGGCAGGTTGGGAGACGTAAAAAGCCCTGGGAAATGATAAAGAGAAATAGTCTATCGCACTACTATTAACCAATCGCCTACTGGAACCGGGTGGCTCCTGTATTAAACATAATATGGGGAATATAAACATTCAGTAGTCAGTGGGTTAAAGGTAAAGACCAGTATTGGCAACACCCCAATTTCAAAAAATGAAATGGAAGCTCTCATTACCAATCATGTGAAAGAATATGTTTTGACTAATACATGATGATAAAAAATTTGCCGGGAAACCGCCTACTAATTCATATATTTGGTAAATTTGTTTCTCTCATGGTCTGTGAGAGATACAGGGTAGTCCCATATACATCTTTCTGTGTATAGTGCTTGTAACTTTACGAAGAATGGGCCAAATTTCTTATCATTTTGATGATTCCAGAACCTTGCAGATGCTAGATGCTAGATGATCAACCTTTTCTGATCGATTCCACAACGTTTCTTTCACAATGCAATCGCATGACCATAACTGGTCTTTACCTTTAACTAAGTGGTAACGTCATTGCCCTCCTCGAAAACATTGTAACATCCACGCGAAAGGATTTTTTGAAATAGAAAAAATTAACAAGAACAAATTCTCACAAACAAAAAGAGAAGAAAACAAAATTCGCTTATCTCATAGAGAATATTCATGTAGATATCATAATATTGAAATAATAACTTGATAGAAACTTATAGGTTTATAATATGTATATAATTTAAGCTAGAAAATACGTTAATAATCATTAAGGAAATATATTTATATATGAGAGCGGGATTAAAGATAGTTCCGCCTACAGAAATGTAATAGAAACCAAATAATCATTTTTATTGACGTTGATTCTTCGTCTTACTAATGGAACGTGGCATTTCAGTAATCAGTGCCCAATTAGGAATCACTCTGCAGGGATGAAAAGGGATTCTGAAATGAGGACGCGAATTCAATTAATTCTATTCCTCCTTCCCCTAAAATATCAATCAGATCTGAATAGTCCACCGTGGCATACAAATGACAGTCTATAACTTGTGTTTTCTGTGGTATCTTTAGAGTAAAGAACAGGATACATTTGCCATTATGATTTTTAAAATGATTTTACACACCACAAAATCAATGGTACATAACTTAGTTTTAGTAGAAGATTCTTTTTTTCAAGTGCCTTTCCCTGTGCTTTTAAGTTGGACAATGGTGGGGTCCAATATTTTGAAATAATCTTTTCGATGTACATCGCTCCAACTGTTTTCCTCACTCCCCTGTCTCTTTCTCTCTCTCTTTCTTTCTCTCTCTTCCAGTCTCCCTTTTCTTCCTTTCTTCCATTGTGTTGTGTCCCCAATCTTCTTTGGTAGTTGATGTCTCCCTATCCCTCTCCAATTCCCTTTCCCCTTCTTTCCCATTATATACCTCCAATCTTCCATCTCACTCCCTACCAACGTTTGTTCTTCTCAGCAGTAAAGTTATCTCGCTCTGTATGTCTGTTTCTCTCCCTTTCTCTGTCTCTCTGTCTCTCCCTCTCTCTCTCTCCCTTTATATATCTCTATATCTCTATATCTATTTAATCTGAGCCATCCCCTTTTCTCTCCCTTTCTCTTCCCTTCCCTCTTCCACAATCCCCATGCATTCCTCGCTCACCCACTTCTAAATTTCTACCCCATCTTTCTATTTCTCATTTTCTATGTCTAAACCTTTTATTCTCACTGAGGGTGGAATAAACTAAAGGGAAGCATCCACAATTTTGCCACTTTATGACGGTTTAATCAATCGAGGAATTTTTCGGAATCGTCATGAGGGAAGGGACGTTATCTTAAGAAGATGTCTTTATTTCATATTTCAATCCAACTGTCTGCCTGCGTCATTGGCTCTTTATAAGAGGCGTCACAAGCCCGGTGGTGGCTTCCTTCAAATGTAATCGGCGATGAGACAGTTTAATGTTGTGTTCATGAATGTCCACAGAAAGAGTGGCGCTGAGAAAAATGGAGTGATCGTATTTATAGTCACTTATATTCAACGCGACGAATTGAAATCATAATGTTTTAAAGATTTTTTTTTTAAAGAGCATTAAGCGCCTGCAAGGCCTCCCGAGAGAAATTAATCGTCGGTGAATATTGGCAACCAATATTCCCCATGTATCAAAATGCTTAAAACTGATTTAGCGCATGTCATGTTGCCTGTCTATTTCGTTCAAATAATGTTTAAATACATGGGACGTCAAGTGTGTGTGTTTTCGATGTGTGGAAGAGGGTGTGTTTATCATAAATCGATCGGCATATTTTTTGCTGTGATATTACAGGTCGAAAATGCTTAAAACTGATTTAGCTCATGTCTTGTTGCCTGTCTATTTCGTTCAAATAATGTTTAATACATTGGGACATCAAGTATATGTGTTTTTGACGTGTTGGAGAGGGTGCGTTCATCATAAATCGATCGACATATCTTTTGGTGTAATATAACAGGTCGAAAATGCTTAAAGCTGATTTACCTCATGTCATGTTGCCTGTCTATTTCGTTCAAATAATGTTTAAATACATGGGACATCATGTCTATGCGTATTCGATGTGTGGGGATTGTGGGAGAGGGTGCATTAATCATAAATCGATCGACTTATTTTTTAATGTGATATTGCGGGTCGTGCAGGTCGGGGAACCCACAGATCGATTCATGCTTTAGGTCGAGTCAATTAGAAAATATTGATGGCCAATGCCACGGGAGAGAATAAGTTGTATCAAAATTAACTCTTCACGCCGCAGCCGAGGCTCATGTGTTTATATCTGTATTTAGGAATACACTGAAAAGCATTCAGGTAATCAGTTATTGATGGATACCTATTTTTATTTCATGTATTATATTGATAAACACAATGACTCGATCAAAGAGGAGACCTTTCCAAGGGGCATCGCCACATACTTTGATTTCTTCAAGGATGATGGTTCACCCGAAAAGAAGTCAAAATGAAATGTATTTATCGTGTCTAGAATACCAAGGCTTGTCATGTTGTTTAGAAGCGATTCAATAATACATATGACATTTTACATTAGTTTAGAGATGCAACACATCTGAAGTTATTCCCCTTGTTGTATAAACAAGTGTGAGGTAAAATACCATGCATTAACTGTTCTTGTCACCGTTTATTAAATTTACTCCTTGCCAGTACATATTTGTTATTGTGAAGGAAAACCTATTACGAATACCATTGAGGAGATTGACACACGAGGATGAATGTTTCAAAGGCATCGCTATAATAAGTCCACAGAGGAGTTGGTGGAATATTTGTCTACACATCTGACACATTCGACAACAAAAACCTATACAATTTGCAAACAGATGAAAATGTAAAGAAAATAAAGAAATTGATGAATATAGACGAGGAGGTAAACAAAAAGCAGCACTTGTCCTAAACAAAATTGTAAAACATTCATTGATGACTTTTCCAACAACATTTTAAAGGGTGTCACTCCCCTTACCCCCCTCTGGCGACGTCCGTTTGATGTGCGAATGTTCAACATACAGCTGGACATCTGTCATATCACGTCCCGTTTGTGCCTCCAGCGAATAGCATCCCCGAAAATAGCAATTATAATGATGATACACTGGAGACGGAGAGGGAGGGAAAGATGGCACACCTATGCATCGCACTATTGGTTCCCCTGTTTTTTCATGTATTCATATTATTATCAGGATAAAGGTAATGTGATATCATGAGAAAGATAAAAACAAAATTATAAGGAACAATGTATATAATCTTCAGTAACGGTGAATCAGTGAAGGCGAAACAAAGTAATCCAAAATATATCGAAGGAAAACTCTGTTTAAAAGATTCAAAAGCAACACCGGTTTCTAACCTTTAGCAAATTCAAAGAACGTTAATAAAATATAGAAGAAATGCGCCATTGAGCTGCCGAATGGAAATGTTTACATCTTATACCGATCTTCCCATAACGATGTGGCTTCATCGACACCGTCTTCACACCGTGAAAGAAATGCTAACCACGCAAATTCCTCCGCCATCTATAGCTTTCACCGGCTTGGCGATGGAATTGTTTGTGGAGATGGCTTTAAAAGATATACAAACATCAAGACATTAATGTCATCTCAAACTGTTGATGGACGGACTCAATGTCTTGACAGAACCCACCCTTTTATTTATTAAGCTCATAGTTAACTCCTAAAGTAGCTCTTATCAAAATCTATACAAACATTGTTACCTTAAACAAGAGCCTTTAAACGTCACATCATTTAGACATGTTAGATACATTTATATGCGGTAAGGTATGAAGAAATGTGAGAAGGGTAATATCTGCTTGTCATCATAACAAAGAGAAAACATCATTATCCAATCTTTTGATAGCCTTTAATTGAATTAATACAACGTATTTGACAGCTCTATAAATATAAATATTATTCAATCGCGATGCACGATATGAGCACAAAAACAAACAGAATGACAAGTGATCTCTACTGTCCTGAATCTCAATTATATGAAGCCGAATACGATTACTTTCGCACAAGAAGTAGTCAATGATTCCGTTTAAACACATAGGTCTACATTCTGATTTAGTTAAACCCGATCTATCATCGATTGGAAGGAAAAATTCGACCTTAGGCTAACCTCTTTTTAAAACTAGATTTTAAAGGATAGCATACAACTAAGCGGTCGGGATTAGTTAGTATAATTGGGCTAATGAGACGTTTCTCTGGTAACAAATCAGTTAAAACCCAAGGCATTTTCCGCATTTGCTCAAAATAGTGTTTTAAAGCTGGTGGTTAAGCACGTCAGCACAAGGCGCCTTCGCACCAAATGCGCAAAATGGCATAGGGGTAAGAACGCGAAGCAAATCATTACTTTTTAGTCTACTTTAAAATCACATATTAAAAATAATATTTCACTCATTAAAGTGTATGAAAAAAAGAGAGAGACCGGATGGTCGCACGATATTTCCCTTGTATCGCGTGTGTTGAGTATGCGCCCTGTCGGCGATGTTTATCCAATAGCGACAAACCGCTACTTTAGGCGATAGTGCGAAATCAATATTGGTCGTAATTAATAACACTGTCACACCATAAACGACAGTGTAGGAAATGTGGCTTGATTACCACCATTGGTGTGTTTAGAGAATGATGACCTTTTCAATTACAAGCCTTTCTACCTCATTTTTTCTTTTAATACTTTGGTCAAATTTTAAATTTATTGCTTTACTATACTTTTAAAAATATCAATTAACTGTTTAACTGTACGTCTTTAATAGTCATTTCATTAAATCTCTCTATGTCCCCACTTCTCAAGTAGGCCGTACCTTTATCTTCCTTTTTTTTCTTCTGTTTTCTCTCATTGTCTTTTATCTATATCTCTCTTTAATAGTTATATTGTAAAAATCGTAGTTAATTGCGATCCTGGAAACAGAAAACTTACATGTTAACGTATTTCAAAGAAACAGTAGGTAGGCCTACAGGCCGTATGCATAGACAATCATGGACATGGTAAATACCCATAAAAGTCGTCTGGATGGAGGCCAACATGATTAAGTGAACTGACTTGAATTTCCGTTTACTCGTATTTAATATAACATTAATTTAAGTTTGTCAATGTTAAGAAGACTCAGGCGTTAAAGAGATTTACCGCAAGGACGTATTGAAAACAATTCAGACATGATTGGCATTCAATTCTATAGGTTTCTATTATATTATGTTATATGTTTTGCCTTTGCCCCTGGACCCCACGCCAATTTACGCTCCTCTCTACCTGATCGTGAATACTTTATCCTCGCCACTTTGAAGAACGTTCCTCGGGGCCTGGCCTTACTCATGAACATTAAAGGTAATACAAAGTTTTGGGAAATTTTGAAAAATGGGTGGATATTGATTCTTTACAATGTTGATATATTTGGATGCCCCTGTGGATGTATTAAAAACACCAGAAATGTTAGACCCTAAAACACTTCTGCTTTCGAAAAAAATTGAATATAAAGATTTACCGGTGCTCCCGGTAAATTTTGGCAAATTTCAAACAGCTCCTACGGCCGTACAATGGTAGCTGCGACCATGAAAATCTCAGAGTATGTAGTTGTGGTATATAATTTCCGAACGACAATAGCTAATCGGTCGATTTTAGTCAATAAGCATTGTTTTATAGCTTAATTAATATCTTGACCTTGAGAGGGAGCTATACAAAGTAAGGAGTGTATTATTTACAATTTCATAACTTTAGAGTCGATTTAGACCGCGACAACGATCACTGAATATTTTAGGATCGTATATGCTTCCAATATATTAATTTGAACCAAATTCATGACCCCATACCAAAACTTTGTATTACCTTTAAACTCTTCTTTATCTCAGCAAAAAAAGGCTGTCATGTTTTGATTTATCACGTGGAATGATGTTAACCTTTTCGCATATATTTGGAGTATGTATACGTATGTAAAAAATCTTATTATCTTAATACATGTCTATCAGTGAAACAATATTTATTTGAACGTTGAGAAGCGTAATTAGTTAGTTTAGATTGGTGTGGCCGCTCCTGCAGTTTTCCTTTTTGTTCTTACATACTACATTTGTTATTCAGTCCTTAATTAAGTCGATAGTTATCCCCTTGGAATTCCCACTCAACATTGTGAAGGAAATTGTAAGCACATGTAAGTGTAGACACGAAATAAATATCTTAGATCTAATTATGGTAAGACAAGCAAAGGAATGCCACTATGAATTACTTTGATGATGGTGATGATAGTCCTTGATGCTAATTGTTGTTGTGATGAAAATTTGTTCAAGTTAATGAATGAGGTGTCGTGGTCGAGTGGATATGTCACCGGACTGGCGATAACAAGGTCCATGGTTCGAGTCCGCCGGTTGAAATTATGAGGTGGCCAGCAAAGCGCTTTTTACTAAGGGGCACAACCACGAAGAAAATATCAACTTTGCTTGTAACCGAAGAAAAGCCAAGGTTATACCGGTGCCTCGAAAACAGTGCATGGTACATTTGATTTATGTCCGTGATTTAAAAGAAATACTAAAGGGGAAACCTATCCATGAATATCAACAACAACAAAATCACTACTAATGACAATAATTAAAAGACAATTTTAAATATTTGGAGATGAACCTCAATGATATTCTCATTTCTCAGTCACATTAACGTATTGTAGGCCAATACGCGTAGAGTGCGCCTATGTTTTTACACGGGTAGCGTGACGTCAAACAGGGGACATCCAGGTTACTGTCTTCATAAAATATAGATTTTAGTGACTTGATGTCATCATTTAGATGTTAAATTGTTAATGAAAAAGCCTTTTCATTTATAATGGCGTAGCATTGGTTCAGCCATTGATGGTGGATGGAGGTGAGGGCACTGGTGTTATGGGGAACATGGGGTGAACCCTGTAAAATGTGACATGCCAAGGCCGTCCATTCGGCGAAGCTGTGAAAGGGTTTCAAGTCTTGTTTTATTGTTTTGATCTCCCTTTCCCTTCCTTTTTGCCTATCTTTCTCTCTTTATGTCCTCCTTTTTTCATCATTCGATCCGGGGAAAGTGTCATCTTGGCCATGTGAAAGTACTTGAATGAGATGAGGAAACCTCTGTAAATAAATATATGAAAATACGCTCTATATATACCATTTATCAACATGATGAATTCGTGTCATTCAAATTTGTCTACCCAAGATCCTGTTTCTTCGGCAAGGCTGTGCAGGAGAAGACTGAAATAAAAAATTCCAGTCATCGGCGACAAGCTAACAAAACACAACCATTTGATAATGGATTAGTTCAAAGTCAAAAACATAATACACAACTCATCGGAGATTAAATGTACTTTGGCTGCCATATCAGTTGTACAGAACGCGACGCCAATCGGGCAAGTGGGTATTAACTTTCACGTTGTCTCGGAGGAGAAAAAATAACCGTGAACTAGGAAGTCCCTTTACAGCAGTATTACACATCGAAAGGGATGGTGCCTTTTTTTTTTCTTCTTCAATTTTCGTCTCCATCCTGTCATTTTGAATTTCCCTTTATCAGGCTTAATATTGGTTGATCATATTGTTTTCTTCGATGTGAATCTGGTAATCACCATCACCAACATCATAATTATCATGGAAATTGCGACCATGCGATGTAGGGAAATCTAGCTTTTCTACAGTTGGATGAAAGCAGAACAACTGTAGAAACGAACATTTGAATGACTTTGAGCTTGAGCTTGCTCACGTGCTTAAGTACATGACATGACATTGGGTTGTACAATGTAGAACCCAATATTTATAATAACTTGAATTAGAGATGTTTTTAAAGAAGCAGATTATATTGGTGAAAGTAAAAAAAAATTGTTTTAAAGAATTCATTATATTTTAAAAGTTGTAATAACTATCCATATGTGAATGCAACATTAGCTATATAGTACTTCAATGTGAATTAATTTCTGTATCAAAAGTGATTCGAGGCATCGCAGATGAATCAAACACTAAATAAACCCGTCTTTTTTATGTCTTGTTATTCAAGATTAATGAAGAGCACCAATATGTAAAAGATAAAAGGGTAAATTTGGAACACCGTGTGCACGATCTATGTATAATACACTTTTAAATGGGAATTATGAAACAAATCATTCTAAGTGCCCGAAAAATCGAAATTCAAATGATGTCAAGTCCAAAGTAGGGCAGCCTTGGGGTGCAATAATATAGAACAGATCAATAAATCATATCAGTATCTGTTCTAAGAGTATATGCACGTGTAGAGTATAGGATTTAATGGATATGCAGACCACATGGTGCTAAGGGAATCGTCTGCCGTTGTGCATGCATTCTCTGACGCCCGTTGCAAGTGAGGCGCCATTACGCTTGCGCTATTACCTGCGCTAATTATTAGGAACAGAAATGAGATCGAAAGAGGGATGGGGAAGGAAAAAAGGTAAGAATCGGAAAAAGAAGAAGAAGGAATGTGAGAAAGATGGTGGATTGTGTATGCTGTAGAAAAGGGATGAGGACGGACATAATGAGCTTCATTTGGTTTCATCTACAGGAACTTGTGGTGGTGATGACGACGACCATAATGATGAAAATAATGATGATGACCAGGGTGATAATGTTTATAATAGCAATGATGGAGATGGTGATGATGATGATGATTGTAATAATGATGATGAAGATGATAGTAATGATGATTATAATGATACTCATGATATATACGATGTACCTAATCACGGTGCCTTCCTCGAAAGGGCGCTGATATAGCTGTAACAAGAATGTTTAATGCCAGAAGGATGTTATCTCATACCTTTTTATACAGAGTTAAAACACTTCTCTCAGCAGACATTGCGGTTTTTTGTTGACATACATCGCATGAACATGATGAATTCATGTACACAGCCTTTGTCGTGTTAATGACAACACACAGTCTAGGTTGTGCAGTATGACTATGATTACCATTGAGTGATGGTTATGAGGGTAGCGGAAAGTTCACGATGCATGTAGTTCAAATTCGTTGAGAATACGCTAAAATGGAGGAGAATAACACCTAACTGTGACTCGGTAACATTGCCTCAGATTCTGAACCAAAATCTTGGATTTAACTCATGCTCTTCAATCATAAGTATAAACCTTTAGGTCATTCAGGAATCCCATGACTTTAACAAGCCGATCGTCTGTCTGACTATCAAGATATTCATGATTGGAAATTTCATTTTTCGTTGTCCTCATGGTTTGTATAACACTACAGTCTATTGGGGAAATGAGTATGGTAAAAACCGGTCACTTAAAGATTGTTACGTTTTTGAGGCACTTCAAGATCATTTTAAAACGCAATTTCTTTAGGGCTTCAATATTACACTATATCACAGACACTGATAACATGTAACGCCAAGCATCTCAGATTTAACATTGTTAAACGACGCCTTTAATGATAAATGTCAGATGAAACAAATTCCGTTTACTGCCGCGTTACTTAAGGACCCCACAGGAAGCTTACACCAAGGTATAGTGATATTAACCTTGTCGTTCTGCATACCTTACTAGCCTAGTGACACGAGGCGCACTGTGACAGAGGGTAAGCTGAGCTTGCTCGGGTTTTTAGCCCACACGAATCCTTCAAAATATGAAAATGGACCGGACAGCTTTAAAAGCTGGGTAAAGCATTGTGTTTGGTCCAATCTCACGGCTGTTCGAGGTCTTCAATCTAAGCTCTACAAACACCTCACACATTTCCAAGGATATATATATATATATATATCCTATCCGTATATAGGTTACTCGGTGTGATATGCCTTTTGCCCCGAGGCTGTACATAAACACGAATGGACTCTCTTCATAATGTGGAAACTTAATTTGTAGTTTGGCCCGGGACAATGTTATTGTGGAATTAAATTGTAGCGACATGAGGAGATGTCAGCGCCCCTAGCTTAACAACAGATTGTGTAGGTTCGAATTGGCGCCAAAAAAGCGTTCCGTGGTACAAGATGGCGCCTGAATAGAGTCCCCTGAGCTTTGTTTTGTTCGGTGTTCCTCGGCCCGATAGGTGGTGTCATATGGATTTCATCGCAACATAGTTTGGACATTTTAACTTTCACACACGTCTAGATAGCACTAGATGAATGCCAAAGTGGGTTGTACTCCGCGGTTTGAAGACGCCTGGTACAGAACCGGTGGCAGGGAGAACGGTCCTGATGAAACATATCTCATTCGTGTTAGAAAACATGTAGTAGGTAATGATTGCCGGCTCGTGGGTGTGAGCCCGGTGACATAGATATCTCACCATCGGGAAATGTTTGGATAAGGTTTAGGTGTTGCTGTAGAGGTGTGTAGACACCTCTAGCCATCTATCCATCGAAAAGAATATGAAAATACCATCTTCCTGATGTATTTTATATCGTAAAGGATCGGAGCAGTAGTCAAATCATAGAAAAGATTTGTTTCAAAGAAAGTATGTCGTCGATGAACTAGGGACATAAGAATGCCAAGATGAAAACTCCTTGGATATCCTTTGCACTTGATATCTTTTCATTAGAGATCATCCTTTCACCAATACTGATTCAACATCCATTCATTATTGATCTTATTACCTTATTACCCCGGATGTCTATTTCCCTATTCACCTTGTTTAAAACTTCGATATGAAGCATGAGCTTTTAGGAAAGAAGAAACCCTTTTTTTTTCTTCGTGCATTAAGAGAGGGAAAAAGGGAAAGAAATGAGAGTGCAGCATGGCCTGCACGTTTTTATTCTGGCTATGCAATCACGTTTGAAGCATTTAATGCAAGCCCAGAGGCGAAAGAGAGCATTTCAGGGCAGAAATACCAGCCAAAAACCTGTCTAAAGTGAAAGTGAGACGTTTTAGGAAGTAAAACCATCGTCTTTCTAGAGTGGAGCAAACTATTTTGTTTCAGATGGAGGGGCAGGTTGAAGAGTTTTCTTCGGCATGCTATCGTAGGAATAAGCCTCCATGAAGCAGGGCCAGGGGTGTCTATGACTGATTACTCATATTACCCGTCCAGTGATTTTATAAAAACACGAAAAAGAGATCGAAAATTAAAATAGAATTTAAGTAGTTAACCGTTGAAAGAAATAATGGTGTCTTCAAGAATGTTAACTACTGAAGTGAAAAGACCGATATTGTAAATAGTTTTAAACCATATCAAGACAAACCTCTCTCATCCTTCTCTTTCACTCTCTTCCCTTCCATCGCAACTTACTTCTCTCTCACCCATACACTCAAATACATGATCACAAATGTGCAGTTAAGTGTACCCTGCTGCAACTGGTTTTTGTAATTACCCTAGTGCCGGCGTATTAATGCGTTTTGGTACTATTGTTCAGAACGTTCAATGAGCGTCACTTTATCTTTACAAGAGAAACACTTCAAGGGCCAGACGGTTCTTAGGCGGGGAAAAACTGTTGTTTTTGGCATCTAATAAGTGAGCAAGTAAACCCTTTTAACAAAGTTACCTAATGCTTTGCTTTTCGAGAGAGTATAAGGTTATTTATTCATTTAATTTTATTTGTATTTTATTTTATCATTTCAAATTATATATTCATTAATTTTTTTGCGAGTAAGATAAAAAATGGAGAATGTAAGAGATGAGAGAGACAGACAGAGAGAGAGAGACAGAGAGGCAGAGAGAAACAGTGAGAAAGAGGTAGTAGAAAGGAGAACGCTTTAGGGAATACAACGCGCAAACGGTTTCCAATGATTGTTGAGTAGAAACCTAGGACATAGATCAATAGCAAGTAAAGATCAGAATCGATATCGGCATTCATGTGTCTTAAGTGCTGGAGTCAAGCGTGCCTTATGGGCTTTTAAATATTCCCGCTTTTGTTCTCGATGTACTGCTTGATATTTCATTTCATGGTAATCTAAGTCTGTATAATATATTAAGACCTACATTTTCAGTAAAATCATTGCGAGGTAGGGAGGCGTCGTTGAGCACTGTAGGGAGTACTGTCATGTTTTACGCCTGCAGGCACTACCGACACACAAGCTTTATTCTCTTGGGATTTATGTCTTTATGTTTGTATTCAAATTAATCGCAAACCTACAATCAATCGCAGCTTCACAGTCTTCTGTCTTTTGTGTTCATAGTTGCTATATATTGATATCAATCGCAATTAAGTTGAAGTAGATATAAACCTTCTACATGAACGGGGCCTAGACCAGCGGGAAGATGGAAGTGGTGATGAAATGTTCTTGGGAAATGTGACGCACAAGACAAGCTTGTACATGTATCACGCACCAAGCTTTAGTTGAAAAGATTGTTTAATTCATTAACAAAGCCAAGGGAAAACCATAGCTGAGAAGATAATAATTATATTTGGTGAACAAATACATTAAAGGGACTTGGTAACATTGTTCAAATAAGAGACTAAAAGGGAGTGACTTCAATGATAGATGTACAATTAAAGATAATCTGATAATTTTTTAGTGAAAACAGACCAATGTTAATGAAAACGATTGGGAAAAACTGATCCGATCGATTCCTTAATACTCCCAACCATATTATGACAATCTAATTACATTTTAGGCGAATGTAAACCTTCACAAAGCAATGAATTGGCTCTGTATACCATTCCGGACATTTACGTGTTGACAGATTTGTTAAAGCTTTCTTTACAGTTCAGTAAATTCAAAAATGGTTGGAGAATTTACTGTTAGAGGAGGTCGCACAGTGACACCTTCAAAGAAAATCATAAATATCTTTGTGGTTTGAGATTTTTTTTTCAGGATTTGTTTGCATGTTAGATGGTTAGTATATTCGACGGAATATAATAAGTAACATTTCATACAAAAATAGCGCAGTCTTTTCATCAACCTTTAACAATGTTACCGAGTCACTTTATAAAGGGGAACAATTGTAAATCATTAATTAAAGAATACTGAAATGTAGGTGAATTGTATGTTTCAGCGCCACACACAGGCACCTGAAAAGGAAGCATCCGCATACATTTGAATACATTCAGTTTATAAACGACTTCGCATAGTACGTCACATTATCATGGAAATGGCGATGTCTTGCTGGGAACCTGCACATTATTCTGGCTTAATACCTCACTGGTGCACTATGGTATGGAATCTCCTAGCTGAATGGACGAGAATACAATAGTTCTCTCAGAATATCTAAAGTTATTTCTTGGGGTGTCGTTTCGTTCAACTAGTTACTCGTTACCCTTCCCGTAAACAAAAACAAAATGATACTGAGTATTAAAAAAATAGAAAAAATAACGGTGATGACAGTTGAATTTGGAAGATGACTTATCTAGTCATACTATGTTTTCATTTATTCCTACGGTTATAGAAAAAATGTACCCAAAGAATAACAAAAATCTCTCTTTTAGACACAAAAAGCGTTAATGGTTTGTATTGAACCTGTTCAATTATACGTTTAATTGAAAACGTTCTTCAGTACGTTTTACGCTATGAAAGCACAGTTTTCGCTCGACAGTTTTTGAATTATACCTTTAAACAGAGCCATCACCTCGACAAATGTGTTGATTTGTATTTATAATTGGAAGAAGAACAAAATACAGCGTTTTCTAAAGACTGCACGGGTAGGCCGAGATACATCGACTTTCTCTCAAATGAGGAGTCTTGGGAGTAATCTATTAATTCAAGATGCGAGGCAAGGCCATAAGAAGCGCTGGGAGGCGGAGACGTACATACATGAATAAGAAACCATATCAGCAAACAAAAACAGAGATTTAGCAGTGCGCGCATTGCCGGAACTATTTCCCGTTCACCCGGCATTGTGCCGAAATGAATTAAAGATACATACTTTGCGAACAAATAAAAACAGGAACCCGCAAAGTATCTCCCATATGTAAGTGAAATCCATCACCCATTTTGAGTACTTTATTTAAATTCCGTAAGATCATGGTCTGCTCACAAACACCGGAAGAACTTATTCTCCCAGTATAGTTAGTATAACCTGACAACAAAAATCTATATTCATAGTTAATATTTCATAGAAAATCCATATTACCTCGCCATATCCCGATATCCTTTCATGATCCGATAATTACCACTGATCTTACAATAATGCTAGCCTGATAAGAGGGAAACTAATATATTTATGAAAAAGGATTGTGCCAGGAACGACAGGGATTAAAGTAATGTAGTGGATTTCGTCGCATACAGCGTTACACCCAACTTGAATACTGATGAGATCGTAAAGAACAAGAATGGTATCATTCCATAGATTTAAATCTTTTATAAGCCACCATGATGAAAGTGAACTTTCAATGCTACCCAATCAAAACAAATAACAATGTCGTAAATATTATCAGTATTTGTACTGTTCAAACGCAGCCATGCACGCATTCAAACCGTTCCTCCACACATACAAACAATATCTCGAGGAAAACATAGAATAAACCTCAAATATTGTTGTTATAATGACACCGTTAACAAATCAATTATTCATCTTTGCCTAGTTTTGTAGTGCTCAATGTTTTTTGATAATATTACATATTAAAGCGTACATTTAAAAGTGTTCACCAAAGGCCCTACAACCAGTTCACCTTTCATTCCTGAGGTACGAACACACAGAGAAACATTAAAGTAGATATTCATTGATTTAAAAAACTAACTTTATTTTCATTATTGCAAAGTTGAAACTTTGATTCGACAAGGTTATCAAAATTCAATGCTTGGAAACATTCGAAGTAATGATTATTATAAATTACAAAGCGCTTAAATACAGCCCCGGCATAGCATCTGAAGAGCTCTCCAATGTGTGACATCACAGTATGGACATGATTTGCACAAGCACACGATGTCCCATGACATCTCACACATTTTCAGTGCCTGTGTTTTCATCTTCTTTTGAGTTCTTTCTCTTACTTCACTACCGTCAGGCTAAATGTATAATCTATTGCCTCAAGCTAAACCCCGCACATGGTTTTATTTTGATGAAAAATGCAGCGATACAAAAATAAAGGAATATATCGCTTGTAAACAAAATAAGACGCCATTGTATATTCAGCTGCACACACCGCGGTATGTTCGGCGTTTCGGACAAATGCCGTCCTTAATATGATTCCGGGGGTTTTTCAATTTAAAAGTCTGGTTTCTTTGATTGTTAATTTAACCCTATCCAGTGTATTTACAAGCAAAAGATTTTTAGTTATCAGAATCGGTTCATATCCCCTTTTGAATGGTTTGACATGCCACTACATTTATATACACTAAACTCATTATAATTGGACAAGTAATAACTTTGCAATTATGTTCATTCTTTATGGGATGTCGTCTGCTTGGGCAGTATTGGTCCATATAGTGACGTCATTAAAACATCGTTATTTTTCCGGCGAATCTCTCGTAAATCCCAGCTGCTATGGAGGTGGTTGTATTTGTATAAATCACCCGATATGTAGTTGACCTAAAACTTGTACGATAGCCATCTGTTAGCTTACCAGTTTCTAGTGATACTTTTATGACCTATTTTTGATTTTCTTTGAATTTCACCTTTAAAGGGGAGGAATAATTCACTTGATAACTGCTCTTGTTAATAACGTTAAAACGACAGCCTATATTTTTTGCCGAAATTTGACGGCTTTATTAACGTTCAATTGCCATGAAGCCGGGGTAGAATAATGCAAATTTGCCTATTCTCAGGTATGGAATGAAATGGTTTGGCCATCCTAAGTTTGGTCGAATGATTTCCTTTCCAATTCAATGCAAGAAAATTTAATGAAAATATCTCCTTAACATCACTCATCCCGAATGTTAGATGACCAGTTCTCATATAAAAATTCTCGCATTTTGAAGATGAACCTATCCAGAACAGATTTGTTTTAACAATAATACCCTCGTAAATAATTTTAAAAATTTTCTTTTTGGATTAGACAATTATTAGGTTTGAATCAATAATGTATACTCGATTTTCATTATCACCGTTACTTTGATATTCAATCTAAGTGTGCCAGTACAATTCATATGTTTCATGTGAATTATTGACACTCCGGCTAAACTTTTTTTTAAATTGCTAGTCCGTCGAAATCGAGAAGAGAAGTCCGTAGTTTTGATTAAAGCAGCTCTGGAAGTTATATTTTCCCTATTTCCCTGCTCAGGGTAAAGCGAGAATTTTGTCTCTAGGCAATATCGAAGCAAAATTACTGTTCATTCTTGAAGGGTTATGTGACATCAGTGATTAATCTACCATCTGGAAAATCACTAGACGTCGGAGAAAAAGAAAATGAGCAACTTTGTATGACAAAACTCTCACTCTCTCTCTCTCTCTCGCCCTACCCCCAAATATCTTTCTCTCTCCATGCATATTATGTATACATATATATATACATATATATATATATATATATATATATGCATATAATAATCCCTATAATCTCATACCTGCAATTTATGATGATTATGATTTTCCAGCACTAGCGAAAAGGAATATAGAAAGAAAAAAAAAAGCATGGAGAGGGTGAAATTGAAAGACCTGTTGCGCTTGAGGAAGTAGCAGATACAGGTGAATATTATATAAAATACCAAGCATATATTGACTACACACGATAACCATTATTTGTTGTCTTGTGTCAAGATCCCGTGCCAATAGACAAGTTCACGGTTAGCACATGTCCCAAATGTCCCCAAATATCCACCGATCTTCAAAACATGAAGAGGACTCACGTTGTACATTCTGAATTAATCACTCCTACAGAGATGAAGGTGCTACATAAACAGCCTTTGTTTCCCCTTTTCAAAGCATACTTCCACCTTTGTATCATGGAGTGCGCTGCTTGTGCAAAGTTGCATAGTGATTACATAAGTTTCAAGAGCACATATCCAGTATTTTGTCTCTGTGTATTTCACAATTTGTTCTGCAATGACCTTTATCTGATCATGCTCAGACTGCAACCGCGAACTGGCTCTGTGACGTAGGCAGTCAAATCAACACCTGTCTCATCCGTAGAACTAAACCCAGGGGGACATCATATGAATATGATTAAATTGAGCTCTAGTCTGCATACCCTTATTTCTTCTGTGTATTTTTTTTGTATTGGGGGGGGGGTATAAAGTCTACATCTGTGTCTGTCTATACATTCGCAGATCGATCATGTGTTGTATTTTGTTGTTGTTGTAATGGCAATCAGTCAAGAACTGACTATATTCGACAACGCCTTTCTTTTTAATATTAATACATTTCTTTCTTCTTTTTGTCTTCTCTTTTTAAAATATATAATGTGAATAACAGTATTAAAAATAAAAATGAAATATAGATGTCTTTTTTGTTTTATATACAGTTATTGATTTTGACAATTGTTTTTGTTATTGTCGATGGGCCTGGTAAAGAAAAATGTCGATACAAAATCATGGCTGTTTAAATCAATAACACAATAGTCACCACAAAAGGAAAAATAAAAATCGAACTGTTCATTGCGGGTCGTTTACATGTAATGGAATCGTACGAAATTTCGTAGGAAAAATATTGTGCAAACATTTTGTCCGACATCCCTTCTTGTAGTAGGTTGTAGTAGGAATGGATTGGACGTGAACTCACAGTATCTGATTACAACAACATGCTTGATGTAAAGAGCCTTGTTTTTCCTTATCGACTAAAATTGTCCTATGAGTTTGGGGGAGAATTCGTTTCTGCATCTGTAACATTAAGGAGGTTGCTGTCTCATGAAGGACAACTTGTTCTATTAAAAAGGATTTTTTTTTTCCAACAGACAATGGTTGCTGTAAATGATACATTCATCATCACCGGTTGATTTGTGGTGTTACCTTAGCGAGGACGGCGTCTGTCACAATAGTATAAGATGTATGTCAGTAATAATCAGGAAGGTGACAAAAGGTCTACAAGGCCTCACCAACTCATTACGTGGCCGTATGAATGTTTGATACCCCGAGCGCACGTGCGGTGTCTGAGCGCGTCAGACTGGTGTGAAATATAGATCACGTGGTGTCGGTTATCAAGCCTTCACACTGCCACCGAGCTGTGATCGTGCACCACTCTTGCTTGAGGTCCAGCACCGGTCAATTCCACATGGGCGTTAAAAAAATTGCGTAGCACTTGCTCAAGGCATGGCAATGGTTGTTGATTGATATTGATGCTACAATGCAACGATAAAATGCTTTTTTGTTTAAACTTTAAAAACAAAATTCCGTTCAGATAGAAAATGAAAATTGCGGGTATCAAACAGATTCCGTATTGCAATCACTCAGACAAATTACCGCATATTTTGTATAGCGAAATTCCTTCTGGATTTGTGTTTAACCCGCCTACAAAGCTATATTAAGTCCTGTTTTTCTTCTCTTTGCGAATTTTATTGGAAATACGTGGATTTATATAGCCTATATCAACTGTTACAATTGTCTGCAGATTTTCCCGCTTTTGGATCATTCTGTTACTTTCATTAATGTTCTTTGCCGCGGCAATGTGAACGAAATGTTTTAGTAATCACCCAGTTTGGTGGTCGTGCGTATTATGTGGGGTACCCCAAGAGATTATTTAAGAAGGTTGTTGTCATGCAAAGAGCCGATGCGCAGAAGTATTATTAATTGAATATAGCTTAAATCACAAGCATTTAAAAGGGCTCTAAATCCTGACTGTCAGTAGCTGGCAACCTGTTGCTGGGATGTTCAACTCTTTCTTTTAGCTTGTAACAAGTAAAGAACTTGCCTATTAAATTCTGTAACTTGTTTTGTTTTAATGTAATCATAGCACAAAGACATGCATACATGTACATGTACATAACAACCCTCGGCGGATCCAGGGAAGGAAATAATAATTAAAATCCTTGAAATGAAAGTATATCCCCACGCCCCTTCTCCCACAAACACACGTAAACACACACCCTCTCTCTTTATCTTTCTCTCTTTATTACCCATTTACCTGCCATATGCGGGTTTAGACACATCTTGGCCACAACTGATTTGTGTTTATTTTTATTTTTTGCTTTTTTTTAACTCTTGTTTTTAGCCCTCTCTATTCCCTCCATCCGCTTCTCTATTTCTCCCTCTCTCTCTCTCTCTCTCTCTCTCCCTCTCTCTCTCTCTCTCGCTCTCTCTCTCTCTCTCTCTCTCTCTCTTTGTCTTGTGCTTATCGGTTTTGAAAGATACGACTTTCCCTTTATTGTCATTATAAGCACTTAACAGTACATAGTGCCTATCACCCGAGAAATAATTTTTGATTCGCACCGATATGTATTTATGACAATGCATTTAGCTTTCCTTATTAATGCTTTCTTGAATTATATGTGTTTCAGGAAGAAGGTTTCATATTCCCGATTCATTAACAAAAAAGGGAAACGAACTGTGTCGGGTTACTAACAAATTGCTTGAAATAATGTAAATGCTTTTTGTTTTCTTCTCAAAATTACAAATTTTAAGCTCGTCAATGTCCCATGGACCTGTACCATAACGATAAAGTCAGGAATCCTCCAATTCCTGCTCATCACGAGCCAATCACTAATTTCTCTCTAATTCACTCTTGTTTCAGCACATTTGTCCCGTCTGGTATCGGAGCTCTGTCACTTGCAGCCACAGGTGATGGCCTAGCGTAACTCTAACTATCCACAAATTTACATTCTACCGTTCATTTACGGCACTAGCACCTGTGTATATTCGCCCCAATTCTGCCTTCTGACTCGCCCGTCGATTTTTCCCGTTCTAATGTGTAAACCTCGCTGAGAGTATATGCTTTAGATATGACATACCTTGTTTATCACAAAAGGTATTGATGATTGCAGAATATATTTGTATATTGCATGTGCTTTGTAAATAGATGTATTCTTCTCATTTTTCATTATTATTAGTTTTCAGTAGAACACCCCATTTTTTAAATGATAAATACTGAATAATCCACAATCATCTACGGTCTTGTGTAGATGTGAACTTATTATTTATGTATGTGTAGAAATGCATCTATGCATACAAATAAGGTGATTTTTCTTTACTCCCCGAGATTTCTCTAAATCTGTTAACACTATGAACATTATGTAGTTCAATTAAAATTACCTCGTACCATATTAGAGTGGTCGTGGACTAGTGGATACGTCACCGGAGTGTGAAACAGAGAGTACGGGGTTCCAATCCCTACAAAATCACTAACTTCTTTCGGAAAGACAATAATCTACATTTGCCGCACTGAGTTAAATGGGGACGTGGCAGGAACAAATTTAAAAAAATGCTATGTTGCCAAAGTAGCAGCCGTGCTGCATGATTATGGAGTACCAGGAGTGTCGAGGCTGACGGTCATGAGCGCTATACAGTGCGTCCCAGAAAAGAGCGAAACCGAGAACTATCGATGTTTTTATTATTACTTACATGTATGAAGTCTTTCGTCTACGGCTGATTGTCAACGAAACGGAGTTAAGTCTTTTGTTAATTCCGTTTGCTGCCATAGCAGACAGCCAGTGAAAACGAATTCGTTTAATAAAATTATGGAAATGCAAGCACTTCTTTAAACAAACAGAACTTTTTTTATTCCTAGTTCATTTCTCCTGACTGAGGTGTCATATGAAATGGCAGAAACTCAACTTTCTAGAAATGTGATTTTCCTTTTGGAATTCAGATACCGTCCGCCAAATGACTTTTTGTTTTCCTCTCTTCAAACTCATTTTAATCACTCATGCGTGAAATATGGATTATACGAGTTGCATCAAATGAAAGAGGAGGATCTAAACTTTCCAAATATGTGTCACTTATCAATTATAATTGTGATGAAGTTTAAGATAAAACATCGATAATTCTCGGTTCGCTTTTTTCTGGGACGCACTTTATAAGAAACCCATTTTGTCATTATTATTATTATTAGTAGTAGTAGTAGTAGTAGTTGTAGTAGTAGTAGTAGTAGTAATACCATTACTATTATAATTTATGTTATTATTGTCATCATTATCATTCCTATTATTATTTTCATAAAAGAAGATGAGTGAAAGCATAACTTTAGAAAAAAAATGAAAACAAAGACTGATTAATTTTAGTTCTTTACTTTTCTTGATTCCGATCTCGTAATAGGTCATTTCCGTGACTGTTTGAATTACCAGCTTGGTTTATTAATATCAAATCCGTGACACATAATGTTTGTGAAAGTAATTTAACGAAATGCTTTTCACTATATTGTATTAAATTATTGGATCTAGAGGTATTGATTGCTAGATTACTCCTGCCTTGAATTGAAGTCTGTGATTTCCCCCACCTGTTTATGAACAATTTAACGACGGATAAATCACACAGGTGCAATACAAAAGGATAAATTCGTTTCAGATGTTGCCGAATTAAGCGGGTATTTTAAAAGAATTGTTACAAAGCATTAATATTTTCATTGGCCGTTCGATTATTAAAAGTTGAATGACTTACATAATATTCCTCTTTAAATAATCTGTTTGATTTATTCAAAAGAAACATATGATATTGACTATCCACGAGAGAAAAAGGTATTTAATTACAATTCTTCTTTTCACTGTATAAAGACCCTGATTCAATAGCACTGACTGATTTCCATTTTCACCCTCGTTCAGTGATATAATATTAAATGTCAACCCATAGCCAAATATGGTATTTATTTGCCGCTTGTATCTGATTAAAGATTGATATGGTTTAGCCTATATCGGCCGTTCAGCTATAAACAGGTGGTAGCCGAGGGTATTACAAAAAATGAGATCACCATGAGCAATATTACATGGCGTATAAGAGCACTATACACACGCACACACACCAAAATCACTCTCATTTTATTTCATTGTAGTTTTTTAATATGATGAATAATAATATTATACCAATGTTACTGGTAGTAGAATAATAGTAGTATTGGAAGTTGTATCATTATTACTATTAGTTATTACTATTGTTATTATTGTCATCATCATAACCATCATCCATTCACTATTTTTATAATCAATAACGTTAACACTATAAGTATTGTTATAATCACTATTATATATTCACGATCACTGTTACTACTGTCGTCACTAGGATTTCCATAATATGTATATCTTTATTCTCATTCAAGTTAAAGGTAAAGACCAGTTTTGGAAATGCCTCCATTAAAAAAAAAAATGGAAACTCTTATTACCAACCGTGTGAAAGAATATGTTTTGACTAATACGTAATGATACAAATTTTGCCGGGAAACCACCTACTAATTGATATATTTGGTAAAAAACTGTTATATCTATCTGGACTGGATAGATATAGGGTAGTCCCATATACATCTTCCTGTCTACAGTGTTTGTAACTTTACAAAGACTGGGCTAAATTTCTAATATCATTTTGATGATTCCAGAACCTTGCAGTACACACCAATACTTATATGCTAGATGATCAACCTTTTCTGATCGATTCCACAACGTTTCTTTCACAATGCAATCGCATGACCAGAACTGGTCTAGGCTATACCTTTAATCAATTTCAATTCGACTACGCAAAATCTTTACTTGATTCATGTAACATCACGCTCTCAATGACCTTTACTTAAAAACTCTCCTGGGGGGCGTTTCACAAAACATGTCATCAGTGACAAATGACAGTTTTTGTAATCAGCTACTGAAATCCTTGCTTCTGATTGGTTATCAGCAGATTTTTCACTGATTTGTGTCATTTGTCATTGAAAGAAGGCTTTATGAAACGGGTCCCTGGTATTTGGAGACAAAAAGACCATCAGAAATTTGAGGTGTCGACCGTAAAGACTTTTTGTGCCCTGGTTTGGAGTCTTTGATTTCTCCGTCTGTTTAAAAAATATATAGTCACGCACGTACGATATGAAACGGATGTCATTTACTAATGGCATGAACATCCATAATGCGATCGTGACTAGACACAATAACTACTCCTGGTTTAGCGATCACATTATAATGTACATAATTCTCAATTATATTCCTAGTGTGAACTAAGTTGTAAAAACGTAGATTGATTTTTCATGGTGTTTAAGATATATTTGATAAATCATGCAGAAACCCGGGATAGCTTTTTAGCAACAACTATGAATCATCATCACTCAATCTCTCCCTTTTTCCTCAGTACAATACGGAATGTTTTTTCTTCTTATAAGTGAGTTGCCCCCTCCCCCATCCCCCTTTTTTTGTTTAGCTTGTAATGTAAATGTATATATCACCAATGTGTGTAGTAATATGCTAATTAATTCTGCTGCCAACCGGATGCCTGTCGCTAAGTCCTTTATTTCCAGACTCCAGCGCGTACATTAAGAAACGTGCCTAAAATGACATTATGTCCTTTATGCTTACGGGCCTTTTGCCACAAGGTAAATAAAAGCATTGTCAGGATTTATACGCAGCTTTAAATTTTTCTTCACTTATAAAAGTAACAGACCAGCTCTCATGAGAAAAAGACACCATTTGGGTTTTAACATGTTATTAACAGGTGTTCTCAATCAACCTCAGTGGAATTTACTTAACGACGCGCATGTCTTAATGTGCGCACCCCAAGCATCTACACGGGAGCTGTATGCTCCGTAAGGAAAGGTCCTCATCATAAATTCTCCTCCTCACCCGAACGCTCTCTATTAGGCAATTTACAGTAACCGAGGTTGGCTAGCAACCCGTAGCACAGTATGGACTTCAAATAGAAACTGCTGAACGGATGTTTCTAACTGCTTATTTGTTTGTTACATTTTGGTTGGAAAACGACAAGTAAATATGGTAAACGGTAATTTACGGTGAATATCAGATATTTGCGTTGTATACACTTGCTAAATGATTGGTTAATGGGAGAGTGGCGAAGGCGAGTTGTTTTATTGAATTTATCAGCGAAGCAGTCAGCATTATCATTCACAATAACACCGTGCAAAACAGAAAACAAATTAATAAAACAAAACAAAGACAAAAGTCACTATTCCGATGATAAAAAGACGAACGATTGCCCGGCATTTTCAAATGAGATATAGTCTAAAAACGCAGCTAAAACATTTGGTTATTTCCATAGAAAGAAATGGAAGGGGACGGTTTGGTATCGCTTTAAATATCTATCCTATGGAAGGCAACGAATTTCATTAACAGACAAATAATATTCTGAAGGAAAAATTATTCTTTAAATTAAATTTAGCGCTAATTGTATCCTGGAAAAAATTGTTTTCCTTCTCTTTATTCCATCAAATTGTAACGTGGGAACTTAATCTAATAGGTGCTGACAACCCGTTCTTTTTTCACACTTTTGGCTCATAATTTGTCTGAAATATTGGACTGACCTCTGCTAAAATTGATTTGTTTTTTCCATCTACTGTCCTGAAAATGGACTAAAGCATAGTCTATAGTGTCGTAAATTGACACATGTAACACATTTAACGCTCTGGTAGCTACAGATTTCATTTTTGTAATGGTCATCAGGGCTGGTGACTGACTGTAAGTGTCATACCCAATCATCTCGCAGAAATGGGCCGAAAGCAATTTCCATTGCGGATATACAATACTTTGAGGGGAGGGTACAGATTTCTTTTTCCTAAATCCCAATGACAGTAAATGCAACATTGAAGAGGTTTCTCCTACAAATTTAAAGAGAAGGTTCATTGATTTAAAAAAAACTGACTTTAATGTCATTATTGCAAAGGTGACACTTTGATTGGCCAAGGTTATCAAAAGCCAAATGCTTGGAAACATTCGAAGTAATGATTATTAACAATTACAAAGCGCTTAGATACAGCCACGACATAGCACCTGAAAAGCTCTCCGGTCGCTGCTGAGATATGACGTCACATGTTAAACATGATGTGCACAAGCAGACGATGTCCCATGACATCTCACACAATTTCAGTGCCTGTTGTGTCATCTTTTCTTCAAAAAACAAAATAAGACGCCATTGTATTTTTAGCTGCATACACCGCGGCATGTTCGGCGTTTCAAGAGGGAACAAAATCGTCCATGCTATCATTCCGGAGGTTTTTTAATTTGAAAGTATGGTTTCTTTGATTGTTCATTAACCCTTATCCTGTGTAATTACAAACTACAGATTTTAGTTATCAGAATGGGGGTCATATCCCTTTTTGAATGGTGTAAAACTCCATCACATTTATACACACTAAACTCATTATAATTTGAGAAATAAAAGCATTGCAATTATGTTCATTCTTAATATGGGATGTCGTCTGTTTGGGCAGGTTTGGTTCATATTGTGACGGCATTCAAACATCGTTATTTTTCTGGCGAATCTCTCGCATATCCCAGATGCTATGGAGGTCGTTTTATTTGTATTTTTATAAATCACCCGATATGTAGTTGACCTAAAATTTGCATGATGGCCATCTGTTAGCTAACTAGTTTCTAGTAATACGCTATTTGCAATATTTGTGAATTTCCAAGAACCCGCACTTTAAAACAAATATCAAGGATATGTGTTCGTATTAATTAAACATGAATTGCTAAGTCTGCAAAACTCTCTTTCCGTGTGTAGCACTGGATACCGTTGGCTCGGTAATTGTTTAAACCATATCGAACAACGGTTCCCCTCGATTTCAAATCGTTATATACATTTCCCGCTTCCTACCATGTTTCACAGAATCAACCATAGCAATATATCGCCACTTTTTTAGATCATCGTTCACATTAGGTGATAGCTAAAACAATCCATTAATGTGAATAGGTATTTACTTACAAACACGTTTTACTCCGGGTGTGAATCTTCAATGTCTTCGATATACACATTCTATCACACACACACCGTACAAGACTTTCTCTCACAACATCTAGTCCTAAATTCCTTCTCACCCTGTGCGTAAATTATTGATGTGCACTTAAAAATAACGGCCTTCAATTACCAAGCCATTACGAGGACTTGACCCTCATTTGTGTAATATACTTTTTCAAAGTACCGCCTTTTGGAGAAAAATCTATGCATTGAGGACAATGAATATTTGCAACACGGTATCAACACAATATTTGCTTTGTATGTTCGCTCGGCTTAAGCTACGTAGGGGGAGGGGGTCTTCAAATAGATTTAAAAAAATAAGAATTATGAAACTTGTAAATGTTATACTTACATATCGTTTCCAGGAGGTGTTCAATGCACCTACAAAGAAGTATAATTACACTGGTTTTAGCTCAGCTGTTCTAAGACACTCAAAGAATTCGCAAAATACATTCCTACCAGGTACCCATTTATTACACATGGGTGGATAGTGGCAAATGTAGATTAATGTCAAGTCATAGAACATCAATGCCGCGGCGGGATTCGAACTGCAAACTAAGTGATTTATAGTCCAGTGACATATCTACTAGATAATTACATCTCTATACTTTCTTATAATTCATCAAATTAATAAGGTTTAAGACAGGGTGATTTCCTAATAATTGACATTTCAAGATATTGGGATGGGGTGTAATTACAATTAGACTAAATTCTTCTTTCATTTGTTAACCCTTGATAAAGTGCCAACAATAATATTCAAAACTATCTTTTCTCATCTCCCCATATTTATGTTTTGAATGCAAGTTTTCAACATAATCTAAGCAGCCTCGAAGCAATATAATGGACCCAGTTGAAACTCTCCTAACAGGGACTGCTGGGATGACAAACAGTTTACACTATGGATAACACTTTTTTCCTCTCCAAAACTGACGTTCCTATATTGTTCGGATATACACAGTAGAAAGAAACATAACATAGAACTAAATTTGTAATAGGTAATGTCATAAGTTAATATAGTGACACAATACTACAGGCTACTATTTGCCATCTAGAGCTATTCATTATACACGTTCACCCACAGATACGCAAACTTACACCCACACGTTTCTGCAAACCAAGACAGAACCACTTTCAAATTCAAGTACGGGTGTGCTAAATTATCAAGTTATTACACAAAATTATGAGTAGTCAATCAACTTCAGGCATTTCACGTCGAACTGGAAAAAGATTGAATAGTGTCACTAGCTCGTAACACTCAAATCATTCGTCTTAGAATCTTTCTTATAGTAATTTTGTCACATCCCCAAGTTTCTTGTATAAACCAGGCATTTAATGGAAACTAACCCCAGGGAATAAATGTAGATATTCTGTAAAACCAGATGAATCCCTGCCTTTTGATGTACAATAAATCTTACGAACGTGTAAAATAGATATATAAATGAAGATTTCTTGGCATGATGTTATGCTTTTTAGCATGACATGGGCGCAGCCATTTTCTTGGAAATGTGACGTACCAGTTGGAGTTGTACATTTATCATGCACCAAGCTGTAATTGGAAAGACTTTTTATTCAAATACCAAAACCTTTACTTTTCAATGAGGGGAAATCATAGACGAGAAGTTAAAAATTGTATTTGGTAAAAATTGTGTTTGGTGAAAAATATATAATAGGGTAACAATTGTAACTCCTTTATTTAAAAATACTAAAATATAACGGTTGAAAAATCTATTTCATTTATATGCGAAACCTTCACCCCAGAACAGCATCAACTCTGACCCCTGTTACACATACGTCTGAAAGTGGACTGAGCCCGGCCCCGGAGTCGGCTCGACGTATGTGTAACACCAACTTTTTTCAAAAAGCCGGACTGAGGCCAGGTTGACTCAGTCCACCATTTGCGTTCTGGCAACTGGAGTAAAAAGAATAATAGGGGTCAATGGAATGCTCCAACACCACAAACACCTGGGAAGGAAGGATCCATAAATTTGAATACATTTAGTTGATAAAAGACTCCCCATATATAGTACGCCATGACATTAAGAAAATGGCGATGCCCATGTCTTGCTGAGAAACTGTACTTTATTCTTCCTTTATGCCTTCCTCGTACACGTTGGTGGGAAATCTTGTAGAATGATGAGCAAGAATACAATAAATCCCATAGAACAACCAAAGTTATTATGTGGGGATATAGTTCTCCTTTAAAGATGAAATCGTGATCGTGATGTTTGTATGGATTCAAATTGAAGCAAACCACATGAACACAAATCAATGTCAGTGACCCTAAACGTTTCTCCTCCTGTCGCGTATCAAACCTGTATCAACTGATTTCGAATTCTAGTATAAGATCCGTTTCCTTGCTAGTATATCTTCAGGTACCTGATAACATTCTTGTGACAAAAGACGAGATGATATTCAATCACTTTTTTTAAACACTACTTTTGTATTGAACAATCAGTTACTAGGTGTAGAGTTTGATAGGTAAATAAGAATGTCTGAACATGTCATCTACCTACGTCGTACCCTCATCTGGCAAATTTTCAATCTAAATCGCATCAGAGGGTACATAGGTCGAGGCACATGTCATGATGTTGTTAGAGTACTTGTGATCTCCAGGCTGGACTATGGTGGATGTTCGCTCGGGGGTATCAGTAAACAGGACCTTGGGGTGTTTCACAAAGACTAAGATCGACTTTAAGTTGGTCTTAACTATGGCAGGCCGTTGATGCCACTAGTTCATGTAACCATTCCTGGCATTGGTTTCTCAAGGGATGTACAAATCGTGGTCAAAAATTACAGAATTTACCTTTTTTGATAATTCATTATTGAAGGAAAAAATATTATCTAAAGATCATAATTGAGAGACCAATGGTTGGAGCAACCAGTGGTATGAATGGCCTGCCATAGTTAAGTCCAACTTTCAGAGATTCAGATTCAGATAAATGTTTTGGTCCATTTGGAAATTAAGTTGTTGGCATTACATATCCACTAGAAAATAGTATACACAAATAGTTAATACACAGTAGCAAATGTACAATGACTTATTCATATGGAGACACGGATATGAGTCGTTTTTACATAGTGGAATAATATAAGAAAATAGGATACATAAATAAATGGACTTGCAACACTATTGAAAATGTACGATTGCGTAGAATTCGGAAATACTTTTGTTATTATCTTTCATTATTATTGCAATGACGACCTTCGTCATTGCCTTGTTTTCGTTCACATTCTGCCCCATTAATATTCTCCTTTTCCTCCTTTTCCTCCTTATCGTCAGGAAATCGCATTCGTTTTGCACGTAGTGTTTGTGACTCCTAGTTAGGTGCTTTCCTCATGTCCTTTTCCTTTCAAATTTCATAGGCATAGTCTCTAACATCTCATCAAGGTCACTACATTCTTCGATTTTGGAAATCACTCATGCATGACCGTCCAGGCGCCATTTTGTCCGTTTCTGGTCCATTTTAAGGCCTTTATATCTTCCTTCCTATCTCCACTATCCTTCATCCTACAAACTTCTAACAAATTCCTCTAGATAGTCTGAGAGATGTTCTTTCATCTGCGACACATGACTTGACCTTCAAAATGCCATCTTCATACTCGAAATTCAAATCTAAAACCGACTCCGTCAAAAATCTCTCAAGTTCTTGAAAAATGGACCCCTAAATAATCTAAAACTGCCATAACTTTCTCATATAAATTCCGTTTTGTATTTAAATCTCACAGTATCTTCATCTCATAATTGCACATAGCCATGCCAAATTTCACGCTCCAATGGCTTTGCACAACATAAATAGCGCCCTCTAAAGTTCTGGGAATTGGCTTTCTCTCTGTGGCCGTATCTCCATAATGGCTTGGCAAACCCGTACCCTTTTTTGGATTTAGATACTTGAGGATATGCCCTTTCCAGCCATATACAAAATTATATACCCTATCACTGACCAAATTTGAGAAAATTGCCCTCCAAATTCGCCATTTTCACGAAAATTCCGAAATAACTTCAACTTGCTCTAAAATGGCGATCTTTAAACCTAACTCGATGAAACTTAGCAGACACATGTATCCATATACGTGTCAACTGTCTGCCAAGTTTGGTAAATTTTAATAACGTCAGCGCAAAGTTATCGCCAAAAATGATGAATTTGCTATGCATTACGTAATAGCGCCTTTAATGCGTGCAGTACATTGCGTGCAGATGACAATAGTGTCAAACTGACCGCAATGAAGTGCCCTTTCGAATGATACCAAGTATGGTATATGTTTACACAGAAAATTGTGAGTAAATCGCATTTGAACAAGGGTCACTATACGAATTCCGCCCGATTATAACACTTATCGGCCATGACGTCATTTTTTTCAGACTACTTTTCGCCCCCTAAACATCCTTTTTTTTCCTTGAAAATTTGCAATGACATTCCGAGATGCAATACGCAGGGCACCTCGTGACCGGATTTTTGGAATTAGTCAAGGGGGCCATTTAAGACGCCATTTTGTCCTTTAAATCTATTTTACATCACATGTTTCGATTGGATTATCATAGAAATAAAGAGAGTAGTTTACAATAACAACCATGAAATTTTCTTTCCAATGATACCATATACGGCCCATAAAGAGACATAAATAGAGAGAGAAAAAACAATTTAACTCCGGTCATAATACAGATCCTGTACGTTTTCCGCCCATGCATTACACGCATTGTCTATGGGGCAAATCGGGTTCACGCTTTTGACCCCTAGAACGATCTTGATTGCAATGACGAACATGCAACTAATCCCATTTGTTTTTTGCACGCAGTGCTTGCGAGCCCTTTCTAGGTTCTTTCCCCTATCCCAATTTCTTTCAAACATCGTAGGCATAGTCACTACCATCCCATCAAGGTCACTATTGAGGCCTTTCTTTCGCCCTACTTGTCTCCAATATTACAGAAGCTAAAGACTTAGTACAAATTGCTCTGGATAGTCCGAGAGAAGCTCTTTCGTTCGACACGTAGAAACACGGCGTCATTGCACGCACATCGTTGTGACACGATTGCATTTCTAGTTATTGTTACTATCGTTATTATTATTATCATTATCATTATCAACAGTATTCATTACACGTATCATTGTTGTCACGGTTATATAGCTGGATTCTTTCCTTTTTTTTCTTCATATATTAAACGGTATATAAATTAAACGATATATAACTAAAAACTTGGAATAACATATGATATCATAGGGTATTACTTATTTTTTTGCTCGTGATACTGGTACATTTGGATGAAAAGGAAAGGGTAAAATGCAATTCATGAATTGATGAATAGCGAAGTAGCAAGATACAGGCTTATTCAATTTGACTTGAGTTGTTCATTGTATTTACGAATGGAAAGCGGGTCAAAAGAATTAACGAATCGTAAAGTTTGAGCCTTCATTGATCTGTACCGCTTCCCCGATCGCATTAGGGTATAGCAATGATGAAGGGGGTGAATATCATTTTCCAAAATCTGGGATACCTGTTTTAGTATTGTACTAACGCATTCCTGTTTCAGATCTGTCACTTCGCCAGTCATCTTGTTAGCATGACTGGAAATTCTCTGCAATTTGTTAAGATTCACCTGTCTGCACCCACCAAACCAAACCGCACAACTAAAAAGCATTACAATTTCTATTACTGACTTGTAGAATAACCTCAGGATGGTTCTGGCAACATGGAACGAGTTCAGTTTCCGTAGAAAGTACATTCGTCGTTGAGCCTTTACATACAGAGATTGGCATTGGTCTTTCCATGATAGTTCATTATCAATTACTGTACCAAGATACTTAAAACTCTTGACACTCTGTATATCATCTCCTTTAAGCATGATTGGATTTGCTTGACCTTTGTTTGAACGAAAATCGAAAGTCATCTCTTTTGTTTTAGGTGTGTTTAATACCAAGAAATTGTCTTCACAAGAATTCTCAAACAAGAATAACTCCTCCCGATATTGGCGTTCATCGTTGCCATGGATCATTGTCAATGATAGCCATGTCATCTGCATATTTAACAATTGAGACATTGTCATTTGACGAGATACAATCATTTGTATACATTATAAATAATGGTGATGACAGCACGCAACCCTGGGGGACCTATTTTCGTAGTAACGTTATCAGAAACAAAAACATTTTGTAATTTTACTCTGTGAATTCTGTCCGTTAGAAAATCATGAAACCAGAGTATCAGAGAGGGTTTTACATTCATAGCGGTAAACTTATTCATCAAGAGGTGGAGCTGAATTGTGTTGAAAGCCGATGAAAAGTCGACAAATGTTGTACAGACATAACGACCCAATGTATCAATATACTGTGCAACCAAGTTAATTAACAATAACACGGCATCATTAACAGACTTGCGTGGTTGGTAGGCAAATTGTAGAGGATCTATGTCAGGCAGTTTATGTGGGGGAATGTGTTTCTGAAGAATTATTTATATTTCGATGCTTGGGGTGTTTAGGCTGCTGGTATTATTATCGATGATTTCCACCACAATGGGACATGTTTTTGGTTCAGAGATTCTTGAGAAGAAGAGTGACAAAAGGGGTGGCTAATTGCCAGACACATGTTTTGAGGACTTAAAGTTGATCTTAGTCTTTGTGAAACACCCCCTTGGACAGACGCGATCGTCTCCAGATAAAGTGTGCTCGGTAAATTTTTCGAAAACAGAAATTGTCCCTTGCTATACCATTGTTAAACGAACTACACTGGCTTCCAGTTAATGAGAGAATACAATACTGGATACTTGTTCAAAATTGCTAATCATTATCAACCACACTTCCTCTATACATCTCCTCACTCTCTCAGCAGCATAGAACATCATTATGCTCTTCGATCTATATCAACTCGTTCCTATCTCATTCCTAAATCCCCAAACCAGGCTAGCTTCAAATTATTTCATTCCGTTGTCATCACGCCAATGGAAAACAAAATCCCATTAGCTCTAAGTTATACTACTTCACTTGACTTATTCCAAACTAAGGCTGGAAATGTACCTCTACAATTCTTAATTTGTCCTTAGACTGAGGGACAGCGCTTTGTAACATCTGAAAAAGGTGCTATATAAATCGTATTATTATTATTATTATTACACATGTTAGCAGTTTGTTGGAGAAATTTGTATTCCTAATTTCTGTTGACACAATTATCTGATGTATATTCACCAAATAAATAAACAAAAACATGAACAAAACAAGAAGAGAGGGAGGGAGAGGGAGAGAGAGACTTACTTGACATGACGAGAAAGGTAATCCCAAGCAATAGAGTCCATGCACATTTCTGCGCACCTTTATGAACAACGGTCGCAATGTGTTTTTTCTCACAAATCCTTTTATTGCAGGTTCTATCCATTTTGAAGACGAGGTGATCCTTGGCTTCAAGAAACACTTGTGATATAGTTTTGACCAAATTTGCTTCAATACATCCGCTTTTGCAAAAATACATCTGTTTTGCCAAAAGAAAGATCGGAGCAGACAGCAACGGAACGACGACCCGCTTGTGGGGACTCGTTTTCGGTAAGATGCACAACAAGTAAGCGGTTGTGCGTACTGTCTCGCTACCTTCAACCAATGGGATCGCACAGATTCAACACGCTACCTTCTTTTGGAGGCAAATTACTGGATCAACGCAAGCATGTCGTCTTTAATGGAACCCCATATTTCACCTGTCGTCCACGAAATCGATCCCAGGCGTCCACCAAGAGATCACGTTGCGAGTCTCGTGTTCTTTTGTCATAAGATGTCATTGATAACACAAACGATGCCTGCATGGACACATCATTAGGAAGGTTATTGCTTTTAGTTCTATCTTACTTCGAAGTATGAATATGGTACGTATCCCTCCGCGATGGGCAAAGCCTGTAGTACGGAAAATCACGGTCTCCAATCGGCTTCCTACTGCTAAATAAGTGCCGTCTGCAAATAGTACATTATTTCAGAACAGGTTTAGCTATTGGGAAATGCGGTTTTCATAATCCACGAATTTCATAAGGAGATGAGATAATATTAGTTTATTATTCGTGATCATATCAAAGCTGTATCATTATATAAATTGAGTAAGCCTACCACTTAGCATTCATATCACTGCTTCCAGAGCGGTCTGCGTTTTATTAATCTCAAAGAGGTGACAAAATCGAACCTATAATTGGTCTTTTTTTACTGTCTGAAGAAACCATACTCTCTTTGAATGTAAAGGTTGAAAGATAAATATGCAATCATGCAGTAAGCCAAGCATTCAATGAAGAGTTTTCCTTCTGTTAAGAATTTTCTGCCACCTGCAATCAAATGATAAAAAAGATTAATATATATGTATGTGACCAGTTATTTAAATATACATCATTTACATTTGAGTCCGGGGGGGGGGGGGGTACTCTAATATTAAGACATACTGGGTTGTGCCGCTTTTATGGGTAGATTTTTCACCCACATTCCCTAAACATGGGTCCCATTTTTAACACAAATACCCCTAAACATGGGTCCGCTTTATATTTGTTTATTTTTAAATGGGCTTTACGTCAAGAAAAATCCGCCAAAATGACCCTTCAAAAGGGGGAGGAGTTTCGAGGCTACAGCGGCACACCCCCGCCAAAACCAAATCTGACCCCCCCCCCCCCCCCGGATTTTAGTTTACGTTGAAGTTTATTCACCTTCATACTTACAACACAAACTTCATCGATTCATACCAGATAAAACACTTGGTTTGTAGCTGTCTACCAGAAAACATCCAAATGTGATTTAAAAATTGTACACACATCTCACGGAATCTTGAGGAAAAAAACACATTTCGTTTCATACACAAGCATTGCAAAGTTCTTTCCATTTTCTCTCTTAATCGATAATTTGGGCTAGAAGTGGAATTCAATTATTAATGGTGTTGATCGCGATAACATTAGAATGCCGCTTTCCCGCCATAATCCTGCGGCGCATAAAAGGCGCGAGTCCCGCGAGTCCGTCAACACTCGGCTCGTATTGCCATGCGCCAGCCCGGCGCGCGCTCAGGATGCAAGTATGATCAGCCTGTGTGGAAAGAGTGATCCACTGGTTCAGAAAAATCGAGAGAGCGCCGCCGTATTGCTTTCCGTTAATGTAGATTAATACGTTCATGCACCTGGAATTGACACGCGCGTTTACAAGTTGAATGGCCCTATTCGGGAGACAGCGAAAGAGAGAGAGGGTGTGAACGATACAAAGTAAGAATGATAGACAAAGAGAGAGAGAGAGAAAGTTTTTTAAAGTAAAGGGAGAAGCAGGCTGAGACGTGGCGTTTTAAAAAATAACGTGCTAAGTTTATTGTTTTGTATACAACACCTAGGTAGATCCTTGTTGTTTGATTGGAGGCTTGTTGGTCACATGATATTCAATAGATATACTGTTGCACGGGCGTGCATTTTTGGTACTATTCACCGTAGGACTATTCAACGAGCGTGCATTTTTGTTATATGCAGACTGCGTACCTCTCTGCCCCGCGCGTATCCCATTGTTATATTAGCTGCGTGCATCTGACGTGATAATCTGATGTAATCGAGAAGGCCTGACTCCACCTTTAAATTATGTTTGATGTCCTGAAGAAATTATCTTTAATATAAGGAGCAAAGCATAATTTGTTGAAAGATTAATGTTCTATTGGAAATACTTCGATGTTGTATAAAAACAAATAATGAATGTTTTGCATTCGTTCAATAGTGCGAATATTGATCGCCTCGTTGAATAGAATTAACGTTAATCTTTCAAATATTCATTGTTTGTATATTATTTAATATACAAGTAAAAAATGTTGGCAAGTGTATCAGTTTACATATATTGTACGCAGGTTAATTTAACATATAATAGGATAATGACTTGATGAACGAGACTCGTTGAATTCTTCCCTGATGATAAGTTTGTTTTAGCAGGCCTATTAGGAGAAAAAGGAAAAGAACATATCAGTTAAGGTTTGAAGAAAAAAACTGGACAATAAATCAGAAAGTTATAGATTTATCATATCCATAAGTTTTCATGACTAAATACTTCAAAATATGAATGATGTCACCCTTTCACATTTCATCCTTTGTTGAATGCATGAAATTTCTTTAAATTCAATTTATGTTAAAAGATATATTTGCTTTATGCCTATCTCGATCATATATATCACGGATAACACGTTTTGTCATACATTGCATCAGTGTAGTCACATAGCACAATAAGCTGTGAATAAATAGGCTTGGCCAGCTATATAATTAGCATAGCAGCCGTTTTGGATATATTGCAAACAAAATGCAAAACAGTAAATAATAATGCCCTGTCTCCTCCTTTTTGTCCTTAAAATGCCTTCGATTTCTGAAATTATGATATTGGGGGCGCTAGGCCATTTAAATCATAAGTTACAAGTTCGGCGTCATCCCATTAAAACTCGTGTCAAATTTAATACACGGGGTTCAATGTGCTGTCGGCAAAATTGTACTTATGATGGTTTCGTGAAACACTGCCCCAATAAACAAGGGTATCTACGCAAACTTAGGGTGACTGTTTAAAAAAAAATTGGGACTCGGATTCTATTTGTTTTAATTTATACATATCCCAGTGGATGTTTAAAAAGTTCCATTGTGTATGTTATAAGTTTCATGTAGCTTTTACCTCATAACGAATATGAGCTTCAAATACTACTTCTAATAAAGAGATTCTTCAAGTTTCAACACACTCTCATTAAGAATAAAACGGCTTAGGAGGTGACAACCTAACAGAGTGACGGAGGAGATGATGGACATATGAAGCCTGAAAAAACGATGGCAGCCGATTATTAAAAGCGCATACTATTAAATATAAGACACATTATTTATCATTAACTCTATAAATTGACACCGAAACTTCATGATATTAATTCCAACCAGCTCTAACATTAAATGACTTTTAAATGACACATTAGTCCCCCATAACCTTGCACTTCGCCAATAACAAAGGTCAAGGTAAATCTTTATCTCACACACCGGGCGAGTATCAGAATCACAGAAACGTAGAGCAGCAGAAGTTAGAGTACCTATATATAGAGAGTAGCGACATAGGGGGACCGGAATTTGATGGTCACGTGACTCCTGGCGCCATTTTGTTTCACTCCGCAGCGCAGCGCAGCGCTATTAGTCCATGGGCCAAGACCATAAATTTGGGTTATTGGTACCACTCAAGGTGGCAAGATCTACTTATGGATTTTGAAATGTCCTATATCTATACATAATATTTTGATATGATAGCATTTCCGAATGGACAGCTTAGTCATATAATCAGCAGTTTCCATGGCAACACAACAATAAAACCGGTATTATTCAAAGAAACCGTTAAAGTCATTAACAAATTATAAAAACACTCTTGAATGCGTAAAAATGTACAGTTTAGAATACCTCACCATAAAGGAAAGTAATGAAATGCAATTTACATCACCAATTATAACGGTTACCATGGTAACGACCTCAGAATGGCCTAAAATCAAGGATTTTTGAGTAATTTCAGTAATATATTACACAATATACTCATTCAAGACAAGTTAAAGTCCCCTTTCCAAAATAATGACACAACTATATGACTAATACATCATATAAGCCAAGAATATGCTATATATAGTACCTTCCCATTATTACCATGGCAACATGAATTAGAGTTAACAAGATGCCCTGTACGGTACTATATGCCATATTTTGGCTATATTTTGGCATTGGAGAGGTGTTGAAAGTTCATTTTGGTGTCTATATCCAGGTTTTCAGGCCCAGAGAATGAAAGTTTAGAATACCTCACCATGAAGAAAAGCAATGAAATGCAAATTACAACACCATTTATAACGGTTGCCATGGTAACGACCCCAGAATAGCCTAAAATCAAGGATTTTGGAGTAATTTCAGTAATATGTTAGACAATATGCCCATTCAAGACAAGTTTAAATCCCCTTTCCAAATTATTGAAAAAATATAATGACTAATCTATCATATAAGCCAAGAATATGTAATAGTACCTTCCCATTGTTACCATGGCAACATGAATTAGAGTTAACAAGATGCCCTGTACGGTACTATATGCAATATTTTGGCTATATTTTGGGATAGGAGAGGTGTTGAAAGTTCATTTTGGTGTCTATACCCAGGTTTTCAGGCACAGGGAACACAGCTAAAGCATTATTTTGAACATTAACATAGGACATCACCGCTATTTTTCATACATTTGCATAAAATCAGAGCAAAATGACCATGAAAGTATTCTGCCACTGCATATTACAAGCTGTTTCTTAGGGTTTAGAAAGATATAACATTGTGATGACTACATTAGATGCCAGAAAACTTCATTTGATTGTATGCAATGCTGGAACCAGCACAGATTCATCTCATTAATGACCATTTGTTTGCTATTGTATCAAAACTGTGAAGACCCTGGGATGTATATCTCTTGGCATGTTATGCACACTGTGGTCACCCATTGAGAAGATGTTTCAAGATGCTGGACTAAGGGACCTATGTGTAGAGTCAGGTGTCATCGCTATAAGCTCCGTAGCTGGAGTGATGGAATTCTGCAAGTACAACCGTGCAGTCAAGTTGTTGTACGAGGCATTTATGCGACAGGCATAAAGAAAGGTTTACTACCCTGTCTAGAAACTAACCACACTAACGACCAGGTTCACCTGGATGAAAGCCTCAAGAGTCGTGAACAGCCTATCTGAAGATGTTGCGTAAGTGAGAGGATTGAGAATCAGTCCTTTGAGCCCATCTTCAAGCTGTTTGATGTCTACCTTGATTACCCGATACAGGAGAATCGGACCCTCTCGGCCTTTTGGATGTCATAATTATGTGGACATCGTCGAGGTTATGGTAGGTCTGGTTTGGGCATTTAGAGAGGGTGTCTGGGTTTTGATACAATAGCAAACAAATTAATGAGATGGATGATCTGTGCTGGTTCCAGCATTGCATACAATCAAATGAAGTTTTCTGGCATCTAATGTAGTCATCACAATGTTATATCTTTCTAAACCCTAAGAAACAGCTTGTAATATGCAGTGGCAGAATACTTTCATGGTCATTTTGCTCTGATTTTATGCAAATGTATGAAAAATAGCGGTGATGTCCTATGTTAATGTTCAAAATAATGCTTTAGCTGTGTTCCCTGTGCCTGAAAACCTGGGTATAGACATCAAAATGAACTTTCAACACCTCTCCTATCCCAAGATATAGCCAAAATATGGCATATCGTACCCTACAGGGCATCTTGTTAACTCTAATTCATGTTGCCATGGTAACAATGGGAAGGTACTATATAACATATTCTTGGCTTATATGATAGATTAGTCATATAGTTTTTCAATAATTTGGTAAGGAGACTTTAACTTGTCTTGAATCAGCATATTGTGTAATATAATACTGAAATTACTCCAAAATCCTTGATTTTGGGCTATTCTGGGGTCGTTACCATGGCAACCGTTATAAATGGTAATGTAATTTGCATTTCATTTACTTTTCTTCATGGTGAGGTATTCTAAACTTTCATTCTCTGGGCCTGAAAACCAGGATATAGACACCAAAATGAACTTTGAACACCTCTCCAATGCCAAAATATAGCCAAAATATGGCATATAGTACCGTACAGGGCATCTTCTTAACTCTAATTCATGTTGCCATGGTAATAATGGGAAGGTACTATATAACATATTCTTGGCTTATATGATGTATTAGTCATATAGTTTTGTCATTATTTCGGAAAGGGGGCTTTAACTTGTCTTGAATGAGTATATTGTGTAATATAATACTGAAATTACTCCAAAATCCTTGATTTTGGGCTATTCTGGGGTCGTTACCATGGCAACCGTTATAAATGGTAATGTAATTTGCATTTCATTACTTTCCTTTATGGTGAGGTATTCTAAACTGTACATTTTTACGCATTCAAGAGTGTTTTTATAATTTGTAAATGACTTTAACTGTTTCTTTGAATAATACCGGTTTGATTGTTGTGTTGCCATGGAAACTGCTGATTATACGACTAAGCTGTCCATTCGGAAATGCTATCATAACTTTTTACACGTATATATGCCCAACAAACAAAAAAAAAGTACAAAGGTTTTGCCACCTCTGGTGGTACCAATATCTGGTCTGGCCCATGGACTAATACATGCACTGCGCGCGCGCGCGGTAGACCGGGCGAGTGAAACAAAATGGCGTCAATGCGCAAGTTGTCGCTACTCTCTATATATAGGTACTCTAGCAGAAGTGAGAGCAAGACGCCCTCACACACAGCCTGGCGTAAATCATCGGAATCGATGGATAGCGCCGATAAACCCAACAACAACAACAACAACAACAACACGCTCGCATTAAAGTAATGTGCCGAGACGGAACACATGTCTGACTTGGTTCTGTGCGTGGGAAAGAGAGAGATGCAACGCAAGAGACATGACTTCTTGATGGTGGCGCTATACTGGAAATCTGGGTATTTCTGTATTAATTTGCTGTCAGTGGTGTACTCGTCTGTTGGTTTGTTCCTTATTTATTTATTTGTGTACATATGTCTTGTGTGCATGTATGTGTGTGGGTACTTTTTTTAGTTTGTTCCTTGTTGCTATTTTTGTTTTATTCCAAGTTAAACTGGCAAGTTATTATGTTAAACAATATCAAGGTAATGAAAACAAGAGAGGGTGAGGGGTGGAGGCGGGTTGGCAAATAAAGCTTAAGTATTAGACACATTACTCTTATGTAGTGGCGTTATACAAGAAACCATGGTATTAATTTTTCCTTCTTCATGTAGAACAATGCAAGGCAAAATTGATGTCCGATTTTTCTGCTTCTATTGAAAGCAAATTATTTTTGGAGTGGACTTGCCCTTTAAATAATAATAATAATAATACATATGATTTATAAGGCGCCAAATCCACTTGACAGTCAAATGCTCAAGGCGCAGCTTGTGCAAAAGATGAAATACATACGAAGGTTACTATTCAAATCTCTCTCTCTCTCTCTCTCTTGCTCTCTCTCTCTCCTCCACCTCTTGCTCCTCCTCGTCCGATCGATTATTCAATTTGTTGTTGTTGTTGTTGTTGTTTGGTTATAAAGTAGTTTCAACAACCCATTTTTCTGAAACTCAACATTTGAACTTTTTGGTTTTCTGTTCATATATTTTATATTTGATTTTTAATTCATGCCAATCTATGTACATTGTAATTGATATGTGTATTTTGTAATTGTGCATGTTTTTATCTGTGAATTGTCTCGCAATTCAGCCTTCTATGGCTGCAAGGATATTTTTTGATAGACCTTGAATTGAATTAAATTGGTTATAAGGCTGTCCAATCTGAAAAGATATTTTTGCGCCTGGCTATACTGTTCTTCGAGTTATTAATCAACGATGATTAGATGGCGCTGTTTATTTTTACTCTGGCTCGAAAAATTGATTCAGTCCCTTCAGTGTTTCATTTGTCTTCAATATTGCTCCTCAAATGGTCGCCACTGAGTTTCACAGCTTCCTTCGTTGGTGGGAACCGTTCAATCGATGGTATAGGCAATGATTTAGGTGTCGACCGTGAACAGGGTGCGAGTATTAATAAAGCTTAACTGTGCAGTGCTAAACTATAATGTTCCCTTCCTCTCAGAGAGAGAGAGAGAGAGAAAAGGCGAACATGAAATAATATAAATACAAAATAAACATTGGCGTCAAGGCCTATATACAGTGCGTCCCAGAAAAAACGAAACCGAGAAGTATCGATGTTTTATCATAACTTAATCACAACCATAATTAATGAATGATACATATTTGGAAAGCTTAGAGTCTCTTCTTTCAGTTAATGCTACTCCGATGATGCATATTTCACGCATGAGTGATTAAAAGCAATTTGAAGGAAGGAAACCAAAAAGACATTTGGCGGGCGGTATCTGAATTTCGAATCTGAATCTGAAACGAATCCGTTTTCACTGGGTGCCTGCCGTAGCAAAAAGCAGATTTGACAAAAGACTTAACTCCGTTTCGTTGACAATCAGCCGTGCATGAAGACTCTCGTCTACGGCTGATTGTCAACGAAACGGAGTTAAGTCTTTTGTTAATTTCGTTTATTGATACGGCAGGTAGCCAGTGAAAACGAATTCGTTTAATAAAATTATGGAAATGCAAGCACTACTTTAAACAAACAGAACTTTGTCATTCCTCGCTCATTTTTCCTGATTGAGGTGTCATATGAAAGGGCTGAAACTCAACTTTCTAGAAATGTGAATTTTTCTTCGAAATTCTGATACCGCCCGCCAAATGTTTTTTTGGTTTCCTTCCTTCAAATTGCTTTTAATCACTCATGCGTGAAATATGCATCATATGAGTAGCATCACATGAAAGAGGAGACTCTAAGCTTTCCAAATATGTATCATTCATTAATTATAGTTGTGATTAAGTTATGATAGAACATCGATACTTCTCGGTTTCGTTTTTTCTGGGACGCACTGTATAATAAATCCCCAACAATTTGTTTCATTGCGTATATTAAACTATATCAGTTACGGAAAGACCATGTGATCGTAAATCTTTTACACTTTATACAATGAAAACCTACGAAAAAACCTGTCCATATGTTATCCATTATACTAAAAATACTTAAAAACTCACATTACTGAAATAACATTCATACATAGCTCAAGCTAATTACACACACCCCGACAGAAGTATAAGCCCGCTAAAACAATAGGCTTATGACGTAAACCCAATAAGGGCTATGTACACTGACTAATATACAAATAAAACACAGCAGTGAGAGGATTAGTAAGAATTACCCACACGAAGTACCTTTGAGGCGATAGCCGAGGGTGTTTGGACTGTTTCGAAGGTACCGAGTGTGGGTAATTTTTTTTACTAATGCCGAAAAAATGATGTGTATTGTTTGTTTTATAGATGATGTTTTATTTGTTTTTAAAATGAGGTTTTATAACATCATTTTTTTAAAGGAGGTCACATTGCCTTAAAAGGATGTCACACAAAGCAGTCCACGTAGGGACTTTTAGATTTGCACGACGAGAACGTGGACTGCTATGTGTTACTACCTTTTAAGGCAATGTGACCTCCTTTAACAAAAATGATGTTATAAAACCTCATCTATAAAACATATTTTTGTTTGTATTGAAATTGTCTTTTTTATTTTTTGGTCACTTCACAGCACATTGATTTGATAAATTATTCACACACCAGTGAAAATGAACATTTGATTACATAATACATTGAACGTTACAGCTTATTAACCTATCGACAACAACAAAAAATCTTTCTTATCTGACAGCAGATATCCATTGGGCAAATGCCCTGCCACCTGCTGTCATGGGCAGCTTCTTTGTCATTGCGTATAGCAATGTATTTCTCCATTTTATACGATTTAATCAATAAGGACATGAAGTTAGAAAAATTTGGTTTAACTAATTTGCATCTATTTAAGTAAATTGTTTTCTTTGCAATTATTAATATATGATTAAAAAGAATATAATTCTTCGACAATATACCAAGAATTACCGTTTTTTCGGTTAAAATCGAGAAATCAAACATAGTCAGCTCTTTTCCGAGCTGATTCCAAAAATATTGTACTATTGTACATTTCCAAAAAAAAATGTTCAATCGTTTCATTTTCTATGTCACAAAAAGAACATAATGGGGAACTAATGACTTTCATTTTATACAGTTTATAATTCAAATTCAGAATATTATTTAATACCTTAAACTGAAATTCTCTGTAAATTACATCAATTGTAGTTGAAATGATACCTGAACGAGCCAATAACAATTCTGTATCTGAAACATCATATCTATTCTTTAGTCTAAACGTACTGACTGGGCATTCATATTTCTCTGCGATCAACAGATCATAAAATTGTTTGCTTTTTATTCTGTTCAAGCATATCAACTCGGGGGGTAAAATAATATTGGAAGTAATATCATTTTTAAATGGATTTGTATAAACTATTTTAGGAATATTTATCTTTGATAACGAAGAGTACACTCCCTGTATCCTAAAGTAATCATTTGCATCTAGTTCAAATAACCTTTTCATGTCACCTTGTTGCTTTAAATTGCCCCGTTCTGTGAGGATGTCACTAAAAAACACCATTCTTTTAATGAAAAGTTTTCGAAAGAAAATCATATCTGAATTGACTTGTAATTGTCTATTGTTCCAAATAATCTGGAATTTCGTACTATCTTCTCTGTTTCTCACATTGAGAGAATTCCATCTTTCTAAAATAGCTCGATAAAACTTAGGAATATTTTTGTGTAACATTTTATGACTATAGTTACAATTAAACAGGAACAAACCACCGTTCTGTTTAAGATAATATTTAAGAATTTGAAACCATCCTTGTTTATCGGCATCTTTTATTCTTTGAATCCAATATAATTGCTGTGCGCTGGCAGATGACTGAACATCTACCATCTTAATTCCTCCCTTTGACAAATCTTGGATCATTACATTCCTTCGAATTTTATCAGGTCCATTCCAAATAAAGTTGAAAAACATACTCTCCATCTTCTTTAGGAACCAGTCTGGTAATAATAAAGATGAAAACAAGTACATAAATTTTGATATTCCAAAGGATTTGATAATTTGAATTTTTCCGAACAAAGTTAAGTTTCTCATTTTCCACATATTTAAAGTGACTTGTAATGATGATAATATTTCTTCTGCTTTTTTAACCTGCGCGGAATATGATCCGATACCTACATAAGTACCAAGTACATTAATAATATTAACAAAATTCAGGCTGTGTCGGAAACCAGCGTCTGGTACATATCCAACTTTCAGTATTTCTGTCTTACTTAGGTTTATAGTTAAACTGGAACATTTCTCAAATTGTTGGATAATATCAAATAATGAGTTAAGCGATTTTACATCTGAACCAAAAGAGCAAAAATCGTCTGCATACATAGATAGCTTTAATTCACTCGTACCTACGACAACTCCTCTTATATCTACTGAATTTCTTATGCGTAATGCAAGTGTTTCTAAACAAATTATAAACATATAGGGAGAGAGGGGGTCTCCCTGTCTGACTCCTCTTGTAATCGGAAAATATCCTGTAGATTTTCCATTATTTAAAACGCAACCTTCTACATTTGTATACAAAGCTTTTACCCATTTAATAAAAGATGCTCCAAAACCAAAAGAAAGTAAACATTGAGACATGTAATCATGGTCTAAAGAATCAAACGCTTTCTTAAAATATACTGAAGCAATGAATCCTGTTTTTTGTTCAGTACAAAGAAAATGGAAAACATCATGTACATTTCGGATAGCTTCTCCTATTGCCCTTCCACGTAAAAAAGCATATTGATCGGTGTCAATTATTTCGTCTAAAACTTGTATTATTCTATTCGCCAACACCTTTGAACATATTTTTGCGTCCACATTAATTAAAGATATTGGCCTATAGCTCTCCAAAAGACGTTTATCTTTGTTCGGCTTACAAATTAAAGAGATAACACTTTGTTTTTGACTAGTAGATAGCTCGGCCTCCTGGTATGAATAATTCAAAGAAATAAGTAAAGGTTTTCTTACAATATCCCAGAAGGTAATATAGAATTCTTTCGACAGTCCGTCGTTCCCCGGTGACTTTCCGGAATGCATTTCCAATATTACTTTCTTACATTCATGTTCAGTGAGAAGCCCTTCGCATGAAAAGGACGACCTCTCAGAGAGTTTCCTCCGTCCTGTTTTCAAAAACAAATTTGCATTTTCGTCTGTTGTGTTTACCTTTTGCTTTGTATAAAGCTCTGCATAGAAATTCTTTATACTTTGTAGAATTTCTTATTCATCTTCAATGATATTACTTTCTTTCGAAAGCTTACGAATAGTAGAATTTCCTTTTCGCTGTTTTTCCAGTGTAAGAAAATATTTATTACTTTTTTCCCCATATTCAATCCAGTTTGCCTTGGATCGAACGATAAGGCCTTCCGTAACATGATCATAATATTTTTCAAGAGCTTTTTTAGCTTCTTGGTAGTTTCTAATTTGTTCAGAATTCATATGTAACTTTGATTCCAAGGTTTGTACCTCTTTTTCTAATGTTATTCTTTCTGTTTTTAGCTCCCTAGCCTTATGTTTACTATACTTCTGTGTGTATCTTAGGATTTGGTATTTCAGGTAATCCCACCTGACTCTGGGGTCAGAAATATTTTTTCATAAGGAATAAACCAGTAGTCTAGTCTACTTTGAATAGAACAATCCGGTTTTCTCCAAGAATATTGTTTCTTTTGGGGGTTAAGAAAACGCCATATATCACATAGGTTGAAATCATTCAGTAACATAACAAGGTTGTATCTACTAACATGTGAGTAGGACATACTGCTTGAACTATTCATTCTATCTACCTTTGGATCCATAGCCACATTGAAATCTCCTCCTGTTAAAAATATGATATCATGGGGCTCTTCAATATTTTCCCATATATGTCTTAATTCAGACCAAAATTTTACCTGCTCCTGGTAATTGTTTGGAGCATAAATATTCGTTAACAAGAACATCTTTCCCATTATTTCTACCTTCATCATAATATATCTCCCTTCTTTATCTATAATTGCATTTTGAATCATATAATCTAACCCTTCTCTAAAACAAATGATGACCCCACGGCTATTATTCGTTCCATGACTAAAATAAACATTACCTTTTATTTGGTGCTTCCAAAAAACTTCTTTATCTACCGTACTATGTGTTTCTTGCAAGTATGTTATATCGACATTTTTATCGTATAAAAACTTGAAAATCTTTTGCCTTTTGGTATACTCTCTAATTCCACGTACATTTAAGCTTAATAATCGAATGTTCTTAGTCATGTATTAAGGTAAAGTTCAAAAACATCCAGTCCAAAGTATCTTCGTTTCTTTCATTTTTTCTTTTTATGTTTGTTTTTGGTCTTTTGTTTCCTTTTTCTGCCTTCTCTTTCATTAGTTGAGGTTTTCGCGATTTCCGGAGATTCCGGCATTACTTCTGATTCACCATTGCTGGTATCTATCTCTTGTGAACTATCTTCCTCTACTCCTTCTATTGTATCCTCTTTCTCCGAGTTGGCGCTTTTCTCGAAGAACCCCGTGATTTTGGATTGCGATTTGGTATAAGCTCTGGTATAGACCTGCTCACGCTGCTCTATGTCGGGTGCTTTGTGGCAATTTTCTGCTGTGCTCTTACTTGGCGCTTGGAGGGTGGGCGTGGCGGGTGCGGACGCTTCGTAAGGTGTATGAAATTCGTCAACATATTGCTCGCTTTCACTGAACCGCGATTCGCGTGACTTAGCTCGCTTTTCTCCTGGATCCTGTGATTGAGCTGTGACATTCCTCTCTTTGCGTCGTACAGCTGGTTCACTCGGCGTGCTCGGTATCCTAGTTACCTCGTTCCCTGCTTTTAGTCCAGTAGACGGTACCATAGACCATGTACATGACCTGGACAAGTTGATAAGTACAAGGTTTTTTTGTTGATTCATGTTCTAGATGGGTATTGAAGCAAATTCAGCTTGGTTGCCAGCTTGGCAACCTTGAGCAACTTTTTGTATAGCCTAATTACCATAATCATCTAATTATCATATGTGCAATATGTAATAATGTTGCTAATCTCAATCCAGAAAGCCTGAAAACAAGGATAATACGACTTTTCAAGGGTTTTCTATGACGAGGAATTCATTTATGACACCAATTTTTATTTGTAAGTAATGCAATTGTCTTAAAAAGCATAATTAGCATAATTAGCTAATTAGGATATGTTCAAAATGTGGACTTCATTGTCACTGTTTATCTATAAACCCTGAAAATGGTGCAATGCAACATTGTAAATCACTTTTGAAAGACGACACATTAATTCATGAGAAGATGTTCCATGTATATGTAGTATAATTTGCCTAATTAGCGTAATAATCTAATTAGTATATATGTGCAATATGTTATAATGTTGCTAATCTTTATCAAAAAAGCCTGAAAACATGGATAATACGAGTTTTCAAGGGTTTTCTATGTCAAGGAATTCATTTATGACACCAGTTTTTATTTTTAAGTTATACAATTGTCTTAAATAGCATAATTTGCATAACTATGTACAATATTTGGACTTCATTGTCATTTTTTTATCTATGAAGCCTAGAAATGGTGCAATGCAACATTTTAAACCACTTTTGAAAGACTAATCATTAATTCATGAGAAGATATTCCATGCAGATGTAGTATAATTAGCCGAATTAGCATAATAATCTAATTAGCATATATGTGCAATATGTAATAATGTTGCTAATCTTAATCCAGGAAGCCTGAAAACATAAATAATGTGACTTTTCAAGGATTTTCCATGACGAGGAATTCATTTATGACACCACTATTATTTTTTAAGTAATGCAATTGTCTTAAATAGCATTAGCATATGTACGATATTATATGGACTTCATTGTCATTTTTTCTTCTATAAAGCCTAAAAATGGTGCAATGCAACATTGTATATCACCTTTTGAAAGACTACACATTAATTCATGAGAAGATATTCCATGTAGATGTAGTATGATTGGCCTAATTACACTGTATGTGCAATATGTAATAATGTTGCTAATCTTAATCCACGAAGACTGAAAACATGGATAATATGACTCTTCCAGGGATTTCCAAGACGAGGGATTCATTTGTTTATTATTCACTCTATTTAGCTTAACATATTTTAGTCCAATGTGGTGGTTATCTTGATCGCAATGGCAATGTTGTCGAACCTCACGAAATGTCTAGGAAATGACGGGGTCATCATATGCATTGATGGTTTGGCTTCAGTCATTGTATTTAGAGAGACTGTCGGAAACACACTGAAGATGGTTAAAGCAGATGATAGTGATGGAATTGATGATGTGGTGCATATGAGACACGTACGTACAGGTACGTAAATAGGCCAGGGATGTTGAATACAACAGTGCGAACTATGATCTATCTATGTTTACCAAAGCCAGAACCATTGAGAGTACAAGCCAGTTGTTGCTCAAGCTTGTGGCAGAATTCCTTGAAAAGTCATATTATCCATGTGTTCAGGCCTCCTGGATTAAGATGAGCAACATTATTACATATTGCAAATATATGCTAATTAGATTATTACGCTAATTCGGTTAATTATACTACATCTACATGGAATATCTTCTCATGAATTAAAGATTAGTCTTTCAAAAGTGATTAAAAATGTTGCATTGCATCATTTTTAGGCTTAATAGATAAACAATGACAATGAAGTCCATATATTGTACACATGCTTATTAGCCACGTATGCCAATTCTGCTATTTAAGACAATTGCTTTACTTGGAGAAAAAAACTGGTGTCATAAATGAATTTCTCGTCATAGAAAACCCTTGAAAAGTCAAATTATCCATGTTCTCAGGCTTCCTGGATTAAAATTAGCAACATTATTACATATTGCACATATATGCTAATTAGATTATTAAGCTAATTAGGCAAATTATACTACATAAACATGGAATATCTTCTCATGAATTAATGATTAGTCTTTCAAAAGTGATTTAAAATGTTGCATTGCACCATTTTTAGGCATTATAGATAAACAATGACACTGAAGTCCAAATATTGTACATAATTATGCTAATTATGCTATTTAAGACAATTGTATAACTTAAAAATAAAAACTGGTGTCATAAATGAATTCCTTGACATAGAAAACCCTTGAAAGGTCGTATTATCCATGTTGTCAGGCTTCCTAAATTAAGATTAACAACATTATTAGGCCTACAAATTGCACATAATGCTAATTGGATTGTTATGCTAATTTGGCAAATTATACTATACCCACATGAAATGAATGTGTCGTCTTTCAAAAGTGATTTACAATGATGCATTGCACCATTTTCAGGCTTTATAGATAAACAATGACAATGAAGTCCATATATTGAACATATCCTAATTAGCTCGTTATGCTAATTATGCTATTTAAGACAATTGCATTACTTAAAAATAAAAACTGGTGTCATAAATGAATTCCTCGTCATAGAAAACCCTTGAAAAGTCGTATTACCCATGTTTTCAAGTTTCCTGGATTGAGATTAGCAACATTATTACATATTGCACATATGATAATTAGATGATTATGCTAATAAGGCTATACAAAAAGTTGCTCAAGGTTGCCAAGCTGGCAACCAAGCTGAATTTACTTCAATACCCATCTAGAACATGAATCAACAAAAAAACCTTGTACTTATCAACTTTTCCAGGTCTGAAAAATTTCTACAGGACTATTTGGAGGGGCATGTGTAATGCATATGACCTACTTGTCGACAAACCCGGCATACCTTTTCATTCGTGCAATGCGACTTGTGATGGCCATCCTGAAGGCAATTTGAGCAAACGGGGCCCTGTGACGCATTCTCTTGCCCAAAATGAAAAACTCTAGCTCTGAAGGTATGGAACCTCATAAATCTTGGGAGAGGCTGATTTGGGAGATCTACAAACACCACTCTATCCCCTGTCATACACTGTGTTAGTTTACCATCGACCCTCAGCTTCTGATACTGTATAGGCCCGTGTATCTTGCATTTCTTGTTTTCTAACTCCCCAAGAATGATACTTTCGTGTACCGATAGTGGAATGTCTTTGATTAGTATCCGAGTCGCATTTTCATTATCGTATGTTACGAAGGGATTTCTATCAAAAACTTGGACCGCAGAGCCCCGAATTTCGAGGCCTTGAGTTATAAGTTTGATCCTATTAGCTTGGATGTCTATATAGAGTCTCCATAGCCCTCCGATCTTTTGAATGCCGGCTATATCCTTATAAGGCACAGCTGTACCTAAGGCCTTGAACATAACTTCGGGTTCGAGGCGCCCCGCCCCTTTAATATCGTCATGCTTTATGAACACGGGCTTACCTCGATTGGTATCTGCTACTGGCGCCGCAGCTCTGGCGAAAGTGTCTTGCTTTCCGTAATCTCTTGTTGCCATCTTTCTTACCGCTTTACAACGGTTACAAATTCTCCTTTCCTAGAGTTTCTCCTTCAATATCGTCCAAAATATGGTGTCAACGTCATCGATGATCCCCAACTGATATATCCAATGTAAAGTTAATCCTTTATCTAATTTACAAAATGTAGAATTTCTTCTGTTTTTCGAGAGCTACTAATACGTAACTTGTATCACATGAAGTAACCTCTCATGGTCTATAAAACATATAGTACACATCATTGTGGGCACTGCCAGTGCCTAAAAAGGACGTCACATTACCTTAAAAGGATGTCACACGTGGCAGTCCACGTTCTCGTCGTGCAAATCTTAAAGTCCCTATGATCAGGTGGCGGTGGTCATGATGACATCAAAGAAAGGGTAGGGTCCATGCTCTAACTATGAATTGGTATAGTAATAATGACTGCTATGAGAGACATCGTTGTTTGTATACGCTCAAGGGGAGGTTACATCGTGCTTTCGCCCTGAGGCGTACCGAGAGGTGATATCGCGATGTAACCTCCCCGAGAGCCTATACAAACAACTATGCCTCGAATATTAAAGCAGTCATTATAATTTGTATATACCGAAACGGGTCATACACTGTCGCTCATAAAGGTGGAATATTTTAGTTTTACCACAATTTATGGAATTCTTTATAAATAATTTAAAAATAATAGATCTAGATAATAGTATACATTCTCAGATTTTATTGAATAATGATTTGCAAATGTGTGTTTTGCGTGACTGCTGAAGCATGTGTATGCTACTATACTTATCAACTAGGGGACCTATGCCCTTAAATCATAAATGACAGTAATGAGGATTAATGGCCCACAAAAGGGCACTAATATAGCACATCGACACGGTTTTGATCCTGGGGCCTCACAGTTACGAGGCCATTGTTTTGTCACTGAACCATGACTGTACGCAGCGGGGGCTAGGGTAGAGGGCAGTTTCCATAAATTAAAAAAAAAGCAGAAAATGCAATACATTTTCAATAATTTATTGCATTTTACCCCGGTCCCCAACATAAAAAAATCCTCTGGACGGCCATGCATTATGGCTCAAGGCATGGGCACACAGAATATTTTGTTGTGTTGGGGACCGGCGTAAAATGCAATAAATTATTGAAAATTTATTGCATTTTCTGTTTTTTATTTTATTTATGGAAACTGCCCCCTTCCCTAGCCCCCGCTGCGTACAGTCATGGTTCAGTGACAAAGCAATGGCCTCGTAACTGTGAGGCCCCAGGATCAAAACCGTGTCGATGTGCTATATTAGTGCCCTTCTGTGGAGCATTGATCCTCATTACTGTCATTTATGACTTAAGGTCATAGATCCCCTAGTTGATAAGCATAGTAGCATACACATGCTTTAGCAGTCACGCAAAACACACATTGGCAAATCATTATTCAATAAAATCTGAGAATGTATACTATTATCTAGATCTATTATTTTTAAATTATTTTTAAAATAATTCTATAAATTGGGATAAAACAAAATATTCCACCTTTATGAGCGACAGTGTAGAATACATGTGGGACTTACCAATCATGGTAATCAAGTTTGTTTACGCTATCGAGACCTTATCTTAATAGGGTGTCTGATTGCAGTACATTAGCTTGGCTTGGTTAGGCCCTACAATTACTTAATTGATAGTCATAGTACATAGTACATTGATTATACCTTACTTTACGAATCTTACCTAATCCTGTCATCTGATTGGTTAAAAGTGAATTCGTGTCTTTAACTATACCCGCAAAAAATGCGGGCATAGTTAAATTTTGCTGCGATCCACATTGGTTTACGTGTTTTGGTTTACGCGATTTGATCGCTAAATCGTCCTGTTCCACTGGAGCACAATTCCGATTTCCCTGTTCTTCTTGTGCACAGTTTGATGAAAAAAATGTTAACGCGAGGACGCCACGATTGGTAGGTGAGGGGCACATGTATTCTTTGACTCTGTTTACGGTATATAAAAGATCGTTTCTGGACACCTACTATACTTTAGACAAGGCCTCATGTCTGATAGACGCCGGGCGACTAAAAAAAGACAAATCGCGAAAACCCGAGCGAACGCCAGAGCGAGTGACCTTTTGTAATCTGGTTTAGATTTCTTACGTTAACCCTTGTTTCCAACTGGAGTTCTCCACCGAAATGGTAGCGTCCAATCAGCGAAAGTATCATCGCGTGACGTCGGCATATATTATCCATCACGTTCACATTAATTTATATGTAGTACGAATACCTATAACATTGAACGAAACGAGTTGGACTGGTGCCTTTTATATACAGGGAAAGTCCAATTATCTTAATTACAATTGTTAGCTCAATATAAATTAGATTTGGATGTGATCTGTTGTATTAATCATTTATATGTTCATCTCATATGCAAAACTAGTTTACGTCTTTTAGCTTTTCTAACATGTTTTTATAATGAACGAATCACGAACAAAATCAACTGGAAGATGGCCATTCTGATTGGTCAATGAATCCAAAGTCATGAATAGTTCATGCGAGCAGTAAAAGCCAGAATCCAGACTACCCCCAGACAACTACCCCCTAGGACAACAAACCCCTAGGACAACAAACCCCTACGACAACTTTCCCCGGACAACTACCCCCTAGGATAGTTGTCCGGGGGTAGTTGTCCTGGAGGATAGTTGTCGAAGGGGGGTGGTTGTCTGGGGAAGTTGTCCAGGGGTAGTTGTCCGGGAGTTAATTGTCCTAGGGGGTAGTTGTCCTAGGGGCAAGTTCTCCTAGAGGGTAGTTGTCCTAGGGGGTAGTTGTCTGGGGGTAGTTGTCCGGGGGTAGTTGTCCAAGGCGGTAGTCGTCATAGAGGGTGGTAGCCCTAGGGGTAGTTTTCCTAGGGGGTAGTTGACTGTGTGTGGTTATCCGGGGTGGATGTCCAGGGGGTGGGCGTCCTAGAACAATAATAACAATATATTGACTACTTTAATATTCAAAGCATAGTTGTTTCAATAGGCTCTTCGGGGACGTTACCTCCTGTTATGCGGCGCGCTCCGGGGTCATAGCAGGATGTAACGTCCCATTGAGCCTAAATAGAGACAACTATGCCTCTCATAGCAGTCAATATATCTATATTAATACAAACAGATTTAGATATTTCTCTTTATACTGAAAATTTGATCAAATTTTAGGTTAGTTCGAATAGTAACAGTAATATAGTTTGAAACTTCTACGTTGGAATATATCAAAGACTCTTTTTTATTATTATTTAAGAATGGACCAGGACCTAGGTCAATGCAAGTAAGACCTTATTCAGTCTGATAGAGTATAAATTTTAGATCTAAATCTAGCATAGAATTTAGATCTTAATCTATGACTATGGATCGTGCTTGGATCAATAAGAGATCTCAGTTCACACCGTGCTAGATTGACACTTGAAACAGTATAGTATTAATGACTGCTTCAGGAGAAATAGTTGTTTTTATACGCTCAAGGAAAGGTTACAATTGTGCATTGATTTCGAACCTGGGTCACCGGATTACGAGACCACTGCTCTACCGACTGAGCTATCGCGCCTGATAATTAGCCTCGAGTCTTTTAATCTCATATTGCTTCGGTTGTCTCATTTTCGCTCGCTGGACGTATATAGTCGAGACGACAATTGGCGGATTAGACGACACGTGGTAGTGAATTTGTATTTGAGATTGCTTTGCTAATAATAAAATACAAGAACATTTTCCATATCTTTAAACTATCATTGATATCTGATAATTAAACATTTATTAAAATAAACCTACCAAACTACATAATACAATGAAATACTTGACTTAAGTAGGGGAGTTTGATGTGGTGCACAATTGCACCCCTCTGTAAATAATCAAATAGTCCATGGCGACCATGAATATTCATGTCTTTGCTTACCTCGGCAAAATGTTTACCTATCTTCAATGGAAAAATTACGGTGGGGGTTGGATGAAATGGACATAATGAACCGATCAGAACTGATCTATGATAATTTATGCTTTAATATTATCCTTCGTGTGCTTGAGATAAAACCTTACAATCGCTTGGCAAACTGAGTCCAAAGTTACGACTTGTTTCACATGTGTTATATAGGCAATGGCGAGCTTGCAACCTATTTTGATCAAATTACGGTGGGTGAACTTTCAAAAGTCAATGAGACATGAGGGTTCCAATGAAAGAGCTAGTGATAACGTACGTCGGGGTGAATGTGCTTTTCGTTCAAACAAAAAATGAATTTTTAACGATTTTGTTGGTAAAATTCCATAGGCTAACATGTTAGGCTGCTGACTATGACGATAGTGGGCGTTGCCAAATGAGATTAAACGGAGCTATATATGAGAACTAAGAATAGGACGCTTTTTCAAAAGTAAATGAATGGACATAAAACACTGAATAAAACATTTGGAATAAATATCATATGTTGTGCTCTTTTCATTTGACATCTGACAAAGATCTTACGTCAATAAGTGTATGTGCATCTAGAGATTTTTTTTTTGTTTACCTTCTTTAAGTTTCGGAACAAATAAATTTCTTTAAACCAAAAGGGCGCTCACAATGTCCGCGGTATGTTAAGACCTTTTTGGCATAACGAAAATAAATAACATATTGAGATCTATTAGTTGACATAGATAGCTCAAAACCCTTAACTCATAGCCTGCCATGAGGCTGCATGCACGCTGTCAGATTTAAATACTGTAAATTACTATGGTCTGACGATAAATTAGGTTCTGATGAAATGAGTATGTATCACAAGAAAATCAAGCAACTTCAAGAGTAAAATATAGTGTACAAATAGTTTATTTAAGAGCCATCGGCTCAATATAGATAAACATGCAAACAAATGACAAAGTAAGTGATTTGGAATCACTATGAAATTAAAGTATAGGAGTATATCCTAACACTGTATATATAGTCTTATTGGTACTCGATTATATCCCAATATATCACTCCATACTTCCCGGTTCCGACACTTATATATTTCCCAAGGAAAATAGATTACCTGATGACCAAGTCATCCTTCGAGGTATAACATACAACTTCAATCTTCCACTGATTCTAGCCCGGTCCTTGCATATAAAGTAAACTGCCGATTTAGAGTTTGTAAATACCACCTGTTTCTGAATAGGCGGAACGAAATACTCTGGGTGTATGTAGTAACCCGGTGCGATGATGCATGACCTGCTAAGCCTGACCGGCGTATACGACAGCACTGGGCGTTGACTCAACGACTTGACGCGAGTAGGTTAATTGCCTGAGCGTGCCGACTACGAACACATGTCCATTCATTGATGGTGCCTAGGATTATGGCTACGAGCCCAGCTTGTCCAGTTCCGATGTTCAAACAATGATTCAAGATGAGGCGAGGGCTGATGAGGCTTCTACCACGTCGGCCTGTGCTGCCTGGTTCTTGCCTGGTCCCATAGTATAGTGAAAGTCTATGCCAGCAGCAGCATGCTTATAGCCTGTGGCTGTATCATTTACCTTCGTGGCCAACACCCCTCATTCACTCCCAAAATCAGACCAAATTCTGAAAGGTCTGACCCTCTCGAGATCTCATATGCCATCTGATTAAACCGCCCTAACTCTTCAATCCACTTTGGCTCTCTCAATAACAACCTCAACATTCTTCGTATTCCTCTCATGCCAAAACTGTCCTATTAACATTCTCCTCATCCTTTCCACACACACAAACAAAGACAGACACCTGCTCTACTAGAGACCCCAGTTAGTTGACCTAGTAAATTGCCACCAACAACATCTATTCAACTAACACCTGTCCATTACATTCTCTGCTTAAAAAGGAAATCCCAGTCACATTGTGACACACGCTACCTATAGAGTGCCATGAGCGTGCGTGCACACTTTCGTAGGAGCAGTTATTGTTCATGCTCATTGGGCTGTGCTGTGTGTTTTGCACTCGCCATTCATAGAACCATCGCGTTAATCAGATTATCTCCAAAACAACCTGGCACAATGGGGATTAGTCCTGTGGCACGATAAGAGTTAAATCGTGTTCAACCCGGCCTTTTGGGCTTTACGAAAATAAATAACATAATGAGATCTAATACTTGATATAGGTAACTCAACACGCCCAAAATTAGGTTACGGCCCTTTTGGCATAAGGCTGACGATATTATATACATTTTGATATCTAATTGTTCATAGTTAATATTTTCAACTTTTTTCCTTTTATTTTCCGGTATTCTGTATCATTAGTTTTAATGATTTCAATGTATTGATTCAGTATATTAGTTCTCAATATCAATTTCCATTATTCTCCTGTTAGGGTGTTCCACCCCATGAGAGGAAAAATAAATGAATGACAGAATAAACCTCATATGAAAATTGGGTGTACAGGATAATGATGAGAATATTATGGAGATACGTTTCTTGAAGCATGTACGCAGTATAACCAAAATACTTGTAGATGTCACTGTTTTTTAGAACAGTTGCTCCCAGGACTACAACAATTTTGCCATTTGGAGTTATGCCACTGTACTATCGCATAATATTGTCTGGAAACTGACCAACTAGTTTAAAGGTACTCTGTCCCATTTGCAGGCCAAACAATTGAAAAGGTTGAATTCCAACGGCATTTTATAGATCCTGAAATGCCTACTTATTGCTAATTTGCCTGTGTGATAATCATGACATTGTCTTCTAACTGTAAAGTAAAGAGCTACTGAGTAATATTCTCCCCATTCCCGAGTCCTACGCTGGGCATATATATGATAAGGTAAGGTCTACAATGTTGACTAATGTTGAACGTTTTGGATGGATGCTATCCGGGTTGAATTGAGCCACGGTCATATCCCATGCATCTATCAATACAACATGGGGATAATCAGAGAACATTTCTCTCACTAGCCTATCCAACGTGTAGATATACCATTCGTTATTTGACAGTAAATGCGACAAATTCTGGAATTCTCGCGTATTCGCACTTTTGATGATGAAAAGCGTCTTGGGGTTACGCTTATGTAGTCTTTCCACGGCTGGGCGTATGATCTGAAGCCTCTGTCTCAAATAGTCCGGGCTGTGTAGTGAAAAATGAGCAGTGATCGAGAGAATGAAAACGTCTGGTGTGAAGGTCATGTGGTCAAGGACATTCACTACACTTTGCCTCAAGCACCTGGTCGGTCCGCCACCATGACCAATAGATGGCAGGCCGTGGAACTTATCATAGATGGTAAAGTTTATCGAGTCACCTTTTGCGTGCTCCATACAGTCGATGGATGGGATCTTTCGAAGTTTGAGAAGTGTTAGTAAATAAGTATACAGCTGCCTCCCCGTTGAATCAGCGAGTATGAGGATCGTCTTGTTCTTGAGGCACTGAGCTGCACTTTTGGCACTGAACCCAAGGTTCCGACATCGCGTAGAAAACCACTTGTCTTTGTAAAGATAACCAGACGTGATGTTCTCAAACTTGTTGATACTCCCTGGAAGGCACTTAGGTAACGTCTTCCATGGTTTCTGCCAGGCGAGACGTCCATATTTATCATTTTGTTCTGTTGATACACAAAATTGATATAATAGATTCTTTTGAAATAAAGGAATTTATACTTTTGTATTCCAAACGTGGAAATCTCTCTTTGATCTGGAACGACAGGAGCACATAACTCTCTGTAATGTTGCCAAATGATTAGTTTTTTGTCTACGTATTATACTTCAAGCCTTATGTCTCTAACCATCGTTTTTAGTGCATGTTTATGGATTTCCAATTTGGAAATATAGTACATGCCTGCAAAAGTACCTGAGGAGCATAAGTAGGACCTATTGCCCTTGATATATCAATAATATCATTACAATTCACATTGAGCATTTACTATTATTCTACCTTAAATAAAAAGACTTATGTACAAGACTGAAATGAAAGGACGCAAATTTGGAGCGTTCTGCCAGAATGATTTGTTATTCTTATTTTTAAATTTCTCTAAATTTTAAAAGTGCTTTCTATTCGTGTGCTCTCATAGCCTCACAGGCGGTACAAGTTCTAGACAAGGAGCCAATAGGGACTTTTAGAATGAGTGAACGAGAACACGACGAACGCCGACTGATCATGCGTGTCAACGTACTTAACTGCCCATGTTGGCTACAATTAGAAATCTTTTAGATTGCACTCGACGATATGCATGCAGGAAGTAACACAATAAACATCACGGATAAAGAAAGAGGACATTCCTCATTCTACCCTCAACAAAAGAACATCCCTTCACTGCTAATATGTAAATATGTGTAGAACAGGTGCATGTGACACCTGTTCTACACATTTCAGCATGTAAAGGCGCTTTATAAATGTAAATATGTATGTATGTATTGCATGTACTAGATTTAGGAAAATCAAGGTTGACGCATTCTCGATCGCCGACTGAGACCACGTGACGCAGGCGCAGTGCCTTAAAATGACGTCACACGTTGCAGTCAAAGCTCTTGACGTGCATTTCTAAAAGTTCCTAATAGTGAAGGTGGCCACTTTAGACTGTTGGCCTTGGAAGGTAGATGACCACAAGTTAGGTACATGTGAATGCCAAAAATCACTGGCTGATGAAGTGGCGATGTATTCGTTTACATCTATATTGACGCCATATCGTCCTCATTTAAGGTCATGAGAGTACACGGATTATTACTGTGAGTTATTCATTAGCTGACTTAGGGATTATAATCTATAGGTACAGTTAAAACTGTGACTTGTTCATAAATACGGTACAGTATACTACCGTGTGAAATGGTGAATGCTATATAGGAAGGGAAATTTTGTATGCAATTGAACAAACCTTTCGACCTCCCTTTGTCGAGGACATTTATACTGCACTTGTTGCAAGCCAAATATTTCTTGGTGCTGCATAAAAGAACAAAAATGGGATCATGAAGAGACTGTTAGCGCAAGGTTTTCACAAATAAACAGAGGTCATATAATCTGGATTCAAATTTAGTTTCATAAATACCAATCAGTTTCTATTTTATTCCATATCATTATTAAATTTCCAGGAACATAAAAGATTGTATAAATGACATATAAAAGTATACTAAACAACAACAATACACTTATAAAAGAAAATAAGCCATCAACTAATGATTACCAAGAGATATCAAGAGTCTGTAAAATGCTATCCTCATTAGCTGATGGTATAAAACATGAGAATCAGATTTCCTTTTCATAAGAAAAAGAAAATATATCTGTTATGTCTCTGACATTAGTGAGCTGTTGATACTCATCGCAATTTGTATAGATAATTGTTAATATGAATTTGCTATATTGAATGGGGAAAATAGCCTCTCACTCTCTTTTTTTTATACAGGCTGTGGATAAGAGAGAGGGGGGGTAACAAAATAAAATTTGAGGGCAAGGTATACATACATGTTATGGGAAAATATAATTCCACCCCCCCCCCCCCCCACTCCGTAAACGGAGGGATATCATGCGTGTTAGGGGTAAAGGGGTACTTTTCACGCACCAAAGTCCGGCTCGTATTGACTTTATACAACGGACTTAAGGGGGTTTTTCAAAAGGAGGGAACATGCATATGCGCACCCTAAATAACATTGAGTTGGGGGGGGGGGCGGGATCATCCGTCAGATCCTTTAAATCATCTTTATCATTTTTATTATTTATTATTTGTTCAGTTAATATAATTCTTACTTACTTAATGAAATGCGCATCTTCCCCAGGTCTTATATATTTGGGTTGCTGCTGGAAGATATATGTGTTGTTCGAATTATGCTTCCACCAGTGCTTGCAGTTTAAGTTTGGATTGGTTGGGCGCACACAATACCAACGGATGTTTGTCTCTTCGTCGGTGTAGTCGCATTCCTTCTCCTATATGATAAAGGGAGAAGGGGATTGACCAAAACATGATCGAGTTTCATTTAGGATTGAGGTAATTTAATTTTTCCCGATAAGGAGTTTTAAGACTCACTGCTCAATATATCACGAGAACTCTAGCTTCTTCAATCTAGACTAAAGTCAGTTACTTTTGCAACACCACATAGTTTTTACAATTTCGTCATATTTCCTTTTTTAATACTGAATACCAATATTATCTCAATATATTAAACTTCGTCTAATGCACTCAGAGAAGTGTGTTGTTAATACATTATTGCAGATTTTCTACTACTTACAGGTATAGCAACATGGTCTACATTGCACTCTGTGTCTTCGAGGATGGTGCCATTCAAGAAATGTCCAACGTACGTTCCTCTGTTCGGGACTTCGCGACGCATTCGCTCCAGAATATAAACAGCATCGTTACTGTCGACCAGCATCACCATCACGTCAACACGCCCAGGCCATCGGAGGACAAACTCGGCCTGATATTGCCCATTCCCGAAATCAACGATTTCCCCATCTGATCGTGAAGAGGCCTTGATGTCTTTGGATACCAGCTTCGCTCGGAAGTAGGCACCACCGGTACGCTGAGGGCGCCCTTTAGAATCGTAAGCCTCGATCAATACTTGAATCTTGTCGTTGATATAGTAGGTATCTTTGTGATTAATTACGTGGTATTTGGAGAAACTCAACGATGTGGTTACTGCGTCAGCCTCATCCTAATGAAAAGTAAAGACGGAAAGGAAGGGCTTTATTCTAGATTTCATTTCTAGAGGTAAACAGACCTAAATAAATAAACTAAAATGTTAAATCACAATTTCAAGAGGTTGAATTCTGAGAGTTCTGGGAATGATCAATAAAATCGTTAGTGAGCTTTTTAGTTTGAGAGATTAGCATGGTAGAAGATAGCCATGATAAGGACTGCTCTTCAAACGCCCACGAAATTATTTGAAAACGACGTGAAATAGCTGAAAGGTTTGGACCAAAAATGTAAGGCAATGTATTTGTCGGCCGATGCTCTATATGCAGTGCATGCATTTTTTTTCACATCAAATGTCATTGTTAAATTCTGCTACGTTCCTTTTTAGGATCCCCTACACGTATTGATTCTACACTAAAACATTCTTTGCATGAAAATTGAATTTTACAAAGAACACACTTCATTATACATCCGCACCTGATATGTGACTTAAAGGTATTATGTCCCATTTGCAGGCCCAAAAAATGAAAAGGTTAATCTCCAGAGGCATTTGAAAGACAATACTAATTTATAACTTCCCTTTTAAAAAAAGGAGGCGTGAAAATGTCTTTGAGTGGGAAAATAACGACTATTAGTTGTCGAATCGACTTAGGAGCTATAGAGCCAGTAAGTAATAGTCTGATTGTTCAGACCATTGTACCGAACGGTCGTACGTTTTATGCTGGTCAAAGATTCAATCAGTTAAATTTTGGCAATTCCAAGAAGTGGGTTACTGATGTAGACAAATGTTCATGTACCCTTTACAACTCATGTTATGTATGTTATTACCAAAGATGAAAAAAGGCCAGTCAGTTACTCAATAGTGTCTGACAGTGAAGTCTAACAAGTAAACAGGTTTCCTTGCATAATTTGAATATTAGATCAATGCTAACGTTTAAATTTCACAGATAGGACATACGTGACATATTCATAATTCCTGCACAGTTCTGAAAGAATTTGATGTTGGCTGCAAAAGTATCTTTAAAACATATTTTGCATATACCTCTGCAGCACTTATCAAAAAGAGGATACACTTTGAACATAGGCCTATCTCAATAATTTTAATTTCCTGGTATCTGCATGACTTTATTAAATAAATTACGAGTAGCGTCGATTTAATTGGATGGCACTAAAAGTATTGATAATATTTCACGCTTGAATGAGCAACGGCTAATTTCGGTTTACAATGGTTCCATAGCAACATATTCCAACATTGCTTTCATTTCAATGTCTTTGATTGTTCTGATCATGAATGGAAATGTAGGCAGCTGGTGTTTAAAACAGTCACTATGAACATGACGGACAAAGAAAGAGGATAAAATACAGTTCCTCATTCTACCCTCATCAATTGCTGTGGTAGACAAAGGAACATCCCTTCACTGCGATTATGTAAAAATGTGTAGAACAGGTGAATTTGCATGTGACACCTTTTCTACACATAATAGTGAGTTGTTAGGATAGCCTTCAATATCAGACCCTGGTTCTGTAGACTATGCACTGAATACTTCAATTAATATATATTTGGAGATTAGAGGAATGATGCAATCATCACAAGAAAGCACAACTCTAAATTGGATCCGAGCAATGGAATTTAAATGAGGCGCTAAAAAGGAGCCTTTACTTATAGCTGATCTTTGTCACCATCACTTGCCATTCACCTTTAAAAAAAAAGTATTTTGCAGCAGGAGTATTTTGAAGCGGTTTTAGACGTCATATTCAGCATACCAGGCAAATTATTGCCCAAATCATTTTTTGCCAAACTCGGGTCTATTTTTTAATCTTAAACTGTGTTCTCAATCAAAATTTTATCTGCCTACATTTTATTGGTAAAAAAATAACATAGACAGAACTTTCGTCTCTTTTTTTCAATTTCAGATGTAATAAAAAAATGATTTAGACAACTATTTAATTAATTATTTAAATATATTTTTGGCTTACACCCACTAAATAAGATCGATTGATCGATCTGTAATTGAAAAACAAGTCAGAAAAATCTTGGAACCAGCGGGATTTGAACCTGCCCTCTTCTGCTCGCCGGGCAGCGTAATTTGTTTCCCTCTTGAGCTCCGGACCCCAGTATGAACTCATTTGCATACAGCCAATCAGAGCTCATCTTGTCAATAACTATATTATGATGTCTACTTAATGTACCATGTAGGGTTATATATATATATATATATATAAATCAAACATTTTCCGAATCCAAATAATACCTGTGGTCGAAGTATTGGCTCGCCAGTCAATGAAGAGCGGAAGTGTGGGACAGGAATACTTTCTTTGTCGATTCCTTCAAAGACCAGACAGGCTGAAAATGAGATGATGAATACGACTGCAGGTACAATTACCAGGAATAGGTAGTTGGTATGTAGGCAATTGCTGATCTTCATCTTGTGTTGGGTCGAATGCAGACCTTGAACAGGAAAGAGGAGAGGAGAAAGAATTCAAGGACGGACATGCCTAGTAGGAGAGAGCAATGAGTGATTGACTAAATAAAACATTATATTGCATAGTTATCAAATCATCGACCATATATTTAGCAACCAACGTTTCAGATAAGTGCCCCCTTAACCTCCGATACATGCCTCTTTAAAATCTGATAAGTGCCCCATCAAAAAAAGGCCCCTTGCCCTTCTCATACGTGTCCCTTCTCTGGTAAATGACCCTTTTCAGATACGAGAAAACACTCCTTTTCACTTCAGAAAAGTGCCTTTTTTTAGGTGCGATAAATAAATTCATAATAATTTCATTTTTAACAATGATACGTGTCCCTGTTTTTTTCTAATAAGGGACCAATCCACTTTGCATAAATGCCCCTTTTCACCTCCTATAAATGCCCCTATCAAAATCTGATGGGGGCCCTTTTTCCGTCGACAAATGCCAATTTCCTATTCTCATGACTGACTTCTGTCAACCCTGGTGAGTGCCTCTTTTTGAGGGTGTAAGAAGTACCCCATTTTCACCTCTGATAATTACTCTTTGTATATTGACACATGCTCCTTTTCTTTTCTGATACATGTCTCCTTTCCTCTCATCATTAAACGCGCTCCAAATTTCGAGCAACTAAGAGCAATTTCTCCCAAAGCTCGCCTGCTACGCTCGCACGCATCTATAGATGATATACTTATGTTAATAATAAAAGGTCTTTTCAGTCTTCCGTTATGAGAATGTGCTTATAACCTATAACCCCCATCAGGATTGGGTTTTTTCCTCTTTGTAAGATGCAATTTTTCGCACTGCGATCTCACAAATATTAAACATTTTCCTTCATCGCTTGGCTTGCTCGCAATTTTTTTTTCAGACCATTACACCTAAATGCAAAGCATGACGCTTAAGCAATATCTTGTATTGTGTATAAAGTGAAACAAATATTGAAATCATCCCTGATAATGTAATAAAAATGTAGGGTATATACCAATGTCTAAAAGATTGTATATTTTCGCTTTGAGATGTCCCTTTGTAGGTACCCTTTTTTCAGAAAGTACCCTTTTTTCTGGTGCCCCCCCCCCCCACTTTGGAAGTCGCTCATCCGCGGTGCTCCCGGGGGGGGGGGCAGGGGGAACAATGTCCTCCCACTTTTTCAAGTACCCTAAAAGTGCCCCTTTAACTTTGTCAGAAGTGCCCCTTTTAACATAGGAAAAGTGCCCCTTTTATTTTGACACGTACGACTTTTCCTTTGACACGTTCCCATTTTCCTTTGCAATAAGTGTCCAATTTCTATTCTCGTAAGTGCCTTTTTTAATCGTTAGTAAGTTCCCCTTTTCAGGGATGGAAGCGCCCCTTTTCACTTTTGATAAGCGCCCCTTTCACCTCTGATAATTGCCCTATTCAAATTTGAGAGGTTCCCCTTTTGCTTTGACAGGTTCCCCTTTTCCTTTGTAAAAAATGCCCCTTCCCCTTTCAATAGCTACCCCTTTTTAACTTGGATAAGAGCACCTTATATTTTCACATATGTTCCCTTTCCTTTTTAATAAGTGCCCCTTTTCTCTACAAGAGCCCCGATTTAAAAAAAGCCCCCCCCCCCCCCCTCCCTTCTTATAAATGCCCCTTTTCATCTCTTGTAAATGACCCTATTCGATTCTGAGAGATACTCGTTTTACTTTGACAAGTGCCCCTTCCCCTCCTGATAGTGCTCTTTCCATCTCTTATAAAATCCCCTTTCATTTTGACACGTCCCCCTCTTCCTTTCTAATAAATGTTCTTTTTCCTTCTTATAAGTGCCCTTTCCCCTTCTCATAATTACCCCTTTTCATTTTTGATAAGTTCCCCGTTTATTTTAACATGCACCTTTTTTTCTTTTTAATAAGAGCCACTTCCCCCTTTTCATAAAAAAACATTTTCACCTCCGATAAATGCCCCTATTATTATGATCGGTGTCCGTTTTCGTTCAACACGCACATTTCCCTTTATCTTTTAATGCTTCTTTTTCATTCTCATAGGTGTCTCTTTTCATGAATGGCCAGTGCCCCTTTTCAGATGCAATAAGTGCCCGTTTTCACGTCTGATAATTACCCTTTTAAAAATGATATGTAATATCCCTATCCCTTTTACATAAATGCCCCTTTTCACTTCTTATAAATGCCCCTATCAAAATCTGATGGGTGCCTCTTTTCCGTCGACAAATGCCCATTTCCTTCTCATCCCTGGTGCATGCCTCTTTTTTTTGTTGGTGTAAGAAGTGCCCCATTTTCACCTCTGATAATTAGCCTTTGTACTTTGACACGTGCTCATTTTCTTTTCTAATATTAAAATGTCCTTACCCTTTCGATAAGTGTCCCCTTTTCCTCTCATCATTAAACGTGCCCCTAATTTCAAGCGACAAAAAGCAATTTCCCCTAAAGCTCCCTCGCTACGCTCGCTCATAGTTATATATCTTATAATTATGTAACTTATCAAAGGTCTTTTCGGTTTTCTGTAATGAGAAGGTGCTTATAACCCTATCAGGATTGGGTTTTTCTCTTTTATTATAAGTTGTAATTTTTCGCATTGCGACCTCACAAATCTTAAATTGTTTCCACGCTCGCAAATAAATTTTCAGCTCATTACACCCAACTGCAAAGTAGGATGCTTATACAATATCTTATATGATGTATAATGAGAAACAAATATTAAAATCGTCCCCGATAATGGAATCATAATATAGGGGTATATACCAATGTCTAAAAATTGTATTTTTTCAGTTTTAGATTTCCCTTTGAAGGTGCCCTTTTTCTTCCAGAAAGTGCCCTTTTTTGTTGGTGCCCTCCCACTTTGAAAGTCGCTCCGCCGCCTCTGCGCAGAAACAGATACTACCGGGCGGAAGTGAGAGAAGGGCCATATATACACAGAGCCTGGCCAAGCCAGGTCGAGTAGGACGAAACACGACGACTACTGCTTTGTTGAGCAAGCACAAGTACGTCGCGCCGTGACCCAGTGAAACCACGTTGGCTAAACTCTGTATATAGACGGCTCGTGAAAGGTCACATATACTCCCACGTGTAAGTTGAGAGCATCCAAACGGTCAACTTGCGCTACTCTCTACTCCTGGATTTTTCTAGCAGTAAACAGGTCGGGGTAAATGTAGCTAGCACGATCTTCGTTCAACAGTCACTACTCCTCCCTTTACACCTACCTCGCCATATTTACCCCGACTAGCTCTTAACACGACCTTTACCCTTGGGAACTTGCCTCCGTCTGAATAAGAATAGTGTGTCATCAGCATACTAAAGGATCTTAAATTATTTTGAACCTACAGAAATTCCTTTCAACGAGTGTGAATTACGAATTAACATCCCAAGTATGGCGAAATTGGATCTCCTTGTCTACATCCCCTTCCTACACGAAATCTCGATGTTATTTGCCCATTAACCATAACACGAGTATGCATGAATATGCAATATTTTTATCCACTTTATAAACGAACTACCATACTATAAAAAGGAAAGTGTTTTATACAAAAAGTGGTGAGAAATAGTATCGAATGCTTTTTCAAAATCAATTGACAAAATCATTCCAGGAACATTTTCTTTTTCAGTATAAGCAATTATGTCATATCAAATTCTAATATTTTCACCAATAAATCGTCCAGACACAAAACCTGTTTGATTACCATGTATAATGCAAGGTAGTACCTTTTCTTGTTCTATTAGCAATACAGCTTGATAGTATTTTATAAACAACATTCAACAAAGAAATTGGTCTCCAATTTTTGATAAAGTGTCTCACTTTATCACCTTTAGGAAGTAATGTAATCAACCCAATATTTTGCGAGATAGATAATTTTCCATACTACGCTTCATATAAATGCCTAATTCTTCAAAGAAAACTTTGGAAAATTCCACAGTAAATCCATCCTGGCCTGGAGCTCTATTATTTATTTATATTCTTTAATGCATATTATAAGAAATTTCTCCCTCTAAGGAAATACACTCTATTCTGTAAGACTTTGAAAATGTTCTTCACTCATGTGAGAAAAAAGATCTTCTGCATCACAATTTGGATGATATTTATACAAATGTACGTAATATATCCCAACCTCTTTCAGGATATCCTTTTCTTGTTGCAACACTGTACCATTGTCGTCGATCATTTTTACAAAAGTTTTTTTTCCATTATCCTTTGTCCTTTGTTTGTCTAGATTAAAACAATATTTTGAGGAGTTTTCCCCATATTGCATTGTTTGAAGCCATAGTGTATTGGCTGTCATGTCAAGCTTCTGTTGTCTGAATTGCTCCAATTCATCTCCCAATAGTTTAATTTTAACTAAATTTTCTCTGGTATCTGTATTGTTCCGACAGTCTTTCTAAATTAACTATCTCAGTCTCAAAGTCCTTTTCTACAATTCCTTCCTTCTGTTTGTGTCGAATTGCATACATAATTGTAACCGCCTGCAACTTCATCAACAAAGTCTCAAAAAACAACTGGTCATTATTTGTGAATTTCAGATCTTCTTTACTAACACGTTCAAATTATTTACCATCAAGACAGTCAACATTAAGGTACTGTGAGGAAACTTTATTTACCTTCTCCTTAAAAAGATTAACAACTTCAGACTTTTTCAAAAATGAGTTATTAAACTTCCAATAGTTAAGTCTCTTATGGCATTTATCTAACACAATGCCTAAACTGATCATTGAATGATCAGTGCGATAGCCAGAACCAATTTCAAATTTTCTGAATAAGGAAAATATATCTGAAGGCATTAAAAAGTAATCCAACCTACTTTGTTTCAATGGTGTAGGATGTCGCCAGGTATAGGATTTTGTATCAGGATGAGGTTGACGCCATGGATTTTTTTTCTTCAAGTACCTTTTCCATTGTTTTTTGTTACTAAATCGAAGATATTTAAAAGTATCTAACTCCATACTCTGTACCAGGTTCTAATCATCACAATTAATTTTGTGAGGATCATCATATTCTAGTATAACTAGTATTTCTATACAACTACAACATTCTGGGAAGTCACTATTTGGCCCATACATTGCAATCAGTGAAAATTATAGAAACTATCAGTAACACTCTTTTTATTAACAAATGTCCGTTTTATTGAAATAATATTGCAAAACCTCTTGCATTCATAGATGATATATATGAAAAGAAACCTCTTCCATCCCACTCTTTAAATAGTTATTCTTCCCAGTGAGGAAATAATGGTTCTTTTTTCTATATGAGATTTGCCAAAGCTCTTGTATAGGTTATTTCCTTATTATGAACCCACGAATCCGTACAGTCGTACTGTACATGACCGAATTGTCGGCTCATGAAAACGCCGACGAATAAATATGCATAAATTGCATGCAATCCTATACAGTACATGATTTATAGGCGTTGCCGTACTAATATAATGCATTCACTGATTCTCAAAATAGTATCTACTTCCATTGCACTCAAATTGAAATAAAACTTGCACATTCAAAAACATGCACATACCATGCTATATTTACCGATGATTTCACGTTAATAGGAAAGATGACTCACTCTCGCTTTCTTTACCTTATAAGAATCTCCAGTATTCCACCTTCCAGTTTGTTTTAATTGATAGTAGAATATTTTTGACTGAACAAAAAGAAAATTAGAGTCCGTACGTACGTGCACACTATTAATGCTCCGCCAGCCATCGCACACGCGGACATCAGACGCGCACGCACTATGCACGTAGACACCACAGTAACAAACTTCACATCAACAGCCAGGCGCGTACACAGGGGTGGGTTTGGGGGGTTAACCCCCCCCCCCCCCCCCCCCCCCCTGTTACACCCACAAATGTAATAACTCCCACAAATGGAATAACGCCCACAAATGTAATAACACTTTACCCACAAATGTAACAACACCCACAAATGTAATAACACTTTACCCACAAATGTAATAATTTCACCCACAAATGTAATAACCACTTTACCCACAAATGTAATAATTTTTAATCACCCACAAATGTAATAATTACTTTACCCACAAATGTAATAAATTTGAAGTGATATTTTGAATCACCCACAAATGTAATAATGACTTTACCCACAAATGTAATAAATTTGAAGGGATATTTTGTCGAATGTAAAACCAAAAACCCTGTAAGCACGGGTATAGCGCGCAGTCTTTGCTCCAGACCCGGTTATTTCAAAACTTTTTAAAAATCTTCAAAACTAAGACCCCATCATCTTATTCCTGTGGAAGAACATAAGTATTGAGCGTAGTCTTTCCTCCAGACCCGGTTTTTCAAAAGTTAAAAAACAAACAAAAAACGAAACAAAACAAAACAAAACAAAAAAAAAAACTTTTAAACTAAGACCCCTCCATCTTCCAAATTAAGACCCGGTAATAAAGCATGGGATTAGAACGTAGTCTTTACTTCAGACTCGGTTATTTAAAAAAAAAAAATCTTCAAATTAAGACCTCACCATCTCATTCCTGTGGAATAACATGGGTATAGAGCGTAGTCTTTCCTCCAGACCCGGTTATTTCAAAGGAAATAGAAATTTAAACAAATCTTCGAAACTAAGACCCACCATCTTATTCCTCTTTTTTTTCATTTAAAAATTAATTACATTATTACATATTTGGATACAACTCGTCACAAATAAATGATTGGTCGGCGGTCACACGAACTGACGAATCAGTCAAAATGGTCCATATATATAACACACAGAGGAGGGACCGATTCGATGGTTCGTTGATTGAGAGAGTATATAGATATTTCGTCGCTGTTTTCACGAAGTGACGGTAGTGAGGAAAATCGTAACGCAAAGTGAATGCAATTTTTTTTCACTACCGTCACTTCGTGAAAACAGCGACGATTTTATCAGTCATAGGGTTCTGCAATCGTTCATTCAATTATGCAAATATGTTTCGCGCGATCTCGTTATACAGCTATTTATGATTTGTTATATGAAAGTATGCGTTGTTATTTGCTTGTTAACCGATTATCATTTCAGACTTGTTCTTGTTTATATAGCTGCTTGAGTGTTTCAGAAGTAGGGAAAACTGTAATATAAATGTGTTTTGTTTGTATTTGCCTTTGAATAAATTTCAATCTCATGAATTCACACCGTGTACCGCGTACCAATTGGTAGTCTTCAGTATAAGTAATTGATACGTTCATCACATGAAGAAAGGTAATTCATTCACGCACTCATGAAAATATAACATCGCAATCCAACGTTTTAATGTCACTAATAGCGTACATATATATATATAAATATATGTTACATATCGTGAACATATTTCATAATCACATGCATAAAACAATCAGCGTCAATATTTAAATACATTTAAGGTCACTTATTCAATTACTTTTTTTTCTACGAACATTGAATTTCAGGATATTTGTGGTCGTTAGAATATTTACATGATTAAGAAATCGTCGACGGTCAACGAACCATCGAATCGGTCCCTCCTCTGTGTGTTATATATATGGACCATTTTGACTGATTCGTCAGTTCGTGTGACCGCCGACCAATCATTTATTTGTGACGTGTTGTATCCACATATGTAATAATGTAATTTATTTTTAAATGAAATAAAGAGGAATAAGATGGTGGGTCTTAGTTTCGAAGATTTGTTTAAATTTCTATTTCCTTTGAAATAAGCGGGTCTGGAGGAAAGACTACGCTCTATACCCGTGTTATTCCACAGGAATGAGATGGTGAGGTCTTAGTTTGAAGTTTTTTTTTTTAAATAACCGAGTCTGAAGTAAAGACTACGTTCTAATCCCATGCTTTATTACCGGGTCTTAATTTGGAAGATGGAGGGGTCTTAGTTTACAAGGTGTTTTTGTTTTGTTTTTTGTTTGTTTTTTAACTTTTGAAAAACCGGGTCTGGAGGAAAGACTACGCTCAATACTTACAGGCGTAAATGTTCACTTCTGAATGAAACACGCCTATAAATTAAAACAACAACAACAACAGTTCTTCCACAGGAATAAGATGATGGGGTCTTAGTTTTGAAGATTTTTAAAAAGTTTTGAAATAACCGGGTCTGGAAGAAAAACTACGCTCTAAACCCATGCTTTATTACCGGGTCTTAGTTTGGAAGATGGTGGGGTCTTAGTTTTGAAGATTTTTAATTTTTTTTTTAAATAACCGGGTCTGGAGCAAAGACTGCGCGCTAAACCCATGCTTTATTACAGGGTTTTAGTTTTAAATTCGACAAAATATCCCTTCAAATTTATTACATTTGTAGGTAAAGTCATTATTACATTTGTGGGTGATTCAAAATATCACTTCAAATTTATTACATTTGTGGGTAAAGTCATTATTACATTTGTGGGTGAAATTATTACATTTGTGGGTAAAGTGTTATTACATTTGTGGGTGTTGTTACATTTGTGGGTAAAGTGTTATTACATTTGTGGGCGTTATTACATTTGTGGGAATTATTACATTTGTGGGTGTAACACCCCCCCCCCCCCCCCCCTTGGTATTTTTAATTTTTAATGTGTGTATTTTGGAGGAAACCCCCCCCCCCCCCCCCCCCCCCTTGGGATTTTTTTTGTTTGGTTTTTTGGTTTGTTTTTCTATTTAAAAAAATATAATAAAAAAATAAATTATACCAATGGCTGACCTAAAAAAGTTGACCTTACCCTCCCCCACAACGGAGCAAAATGTCAAATGTTCAAATTTCGAGACCAAACCCCCCCCCCCCCCTCCCCACCCTTGACGAAATCCTGCGTACGCGCCTGTCAACAGCTATGGCACCACCAACTCACAAGATTGCCAAATGCTTGGCCAGGACATCATGCCCCTACTACAGTGTTTATTTAGAAAAAACAAGGGTCCTCAACTTTGGACCTATGTAAACTTGAATTATATTTTATGATAAAGGGTAACTAATATCCTGTCTAATGATACCACATTCATCATTGTGCTGCCCCGGTTGCCTGAGCAGCAAACTTTTTCAAAAAAGTATTGTCAAAGTCCGCTTGTACCAAGTTTGGGCCTGAAGCAATGAATGTGGATCAAAAGCCATCATCTGTTTTTGATCCAATGCCAAAAAAGAATACTAACTTTTTTGCGTTGACTACTAGGCAGTTGAAAGAAAATGTGACTCAAGGCAATGCTTTTTTACACTTAAAATGTGTAATACTTTCTTCGTTACAATCTTGACTTCATTTTAACTCTACTCTCAATCTATTTGTCGTTAATTCTTGACTTTGACATAATCCCCTTGATCCCTTTTCTTTTTTTCTTCTTCTTTCCCATCTGTACATATACCATAAATTCCTACTTGACCTCTGCCAGTGGCGTACGCAGGATTTTTTTCAAGGGGGGGGGTTAAAATCGGGCCCAAATCTTCGCAACGACTCAGCCAGCCGCATTGTACTGTTATGATGATACTCTATTATATTTTGTCAGGCTATTTTTAAAGAGGCCGCAGGCATTTTTTTTTTAAATCAGAACTAGATCTATTTTAGCAGTGTTTTTTATGTTATTTTTTTTCTTTAAAAAAAAAAGAATTTAAAACAATAATTAAAATAAAAAAAAAAAAAAAAAGGAGGCGGCCCCCAAAAAGGAAGCGGGTGGGGACGCTAAACATGTATATTTTGTAATGGCCTAAGATACCACTTCTCAATATATATATAATATTTTCGTAATTTAGTCCGTTAGTAGTAAGTCGCAATAGTTAATTTCTGAAAATCTTACCTTGACTGAACAATGTAAGACACACTGCAAAATACTTTTATACTTCACAATACTGCCTGATATGGCAGTTGCACTGTGTATTCACCATGTGTACAAGATTACACTCTCTGTAGCAGACTAAATTCTCTACAGAGTCTCTGTAAGCTAGCTACAATAAGTTTTTTATCATTTCAATCATAGGTTTTATCGTAAAAACTGTGCTGTGCAAATATGCGCCGCGAACAAGGCTGGTAGAACTCTATACATCCTACACAAAACACACACAAAACACCCCACACACACTCTTTCATACACACGCACACACACAGAGCATGTATAAAGTGTATGTTGTGAATGCTGCGCTGAATTTACTTTTCAGAAGGTCAGATTTGTGCTACAAAATAAACATTAGGGTAAATTGCACACTTTGAAAATGGCATCGTATGCTAAAACGTAATGTAGCTGTGTTTTACAAGTATTTTAATACTTGCTTGTTAACTTTATTTGTGGTACAATTACACATACATTTCTCAAACTTCTCTGGTTCCTGAATTCAAACGCAACCAACCAAATGAAGTATCTCAGACTCCAGGAAAACACTACTATGAATTTGTCTTTATGAGTTATTTGTATCAACATGGAAGGATTTGGGACACTGAACTCCAGGTGAAGAAATAAAGACATATAGTTTCTCACGATTAGGAAATGTATTTTGAATGCTTATAAAAAAGGAAAGAGATAACTGTAAAAGAAATATATCCGCAACAGAAAGGATACCTAAATAGTACTAAATGAAGGATGGGAGGGGAGTGAGGTGAGGGTTGGTATTGAAAATGACACCCTTTATCTTTTATTCTAAATGGGTCCTCTTTAGTTTGTTTATTAATAATAATATATATTGATAAATGTCAATATGGGTGGGACATGTTTTCTTTTCCTTGGGGAGAATTTAGAATTTAGAATTTAGAATTTTATTGACTCTTTGACCCCCTCTCGGGGTATGAGAGTACAAACAAACATAAAAGTATAAATAAAAATGCATGACTTATGAATACAATTCACATACATTATACATAGATAATGACGCAAAGATAAAAACGATAATAGGTATATAGTGTATGAAAGTACAAACATGAACAATGAACCAACTAGTAAACACAAATTATATATAGAAATCTACATGTACATGAACATGTACAATGAATGTAGATAGTGACAAACTGACAATAATAAAAGGATAACTATAATGCAGTCTATTTACAAGCTAAATAGTAAACAAAGTAGGCTGTTTCACTATCCTACCGCTACGAGTACGTGTAGGTTCAGCTCTAATTGTACTTCTTGAAATGCTTGAACTATCTTCTTTCTCTGTTTTTTTATTAAATTTCAACATAATAAGGCGGGTAAATCTCGCTAAATTCTTCAACTGAGAAGTGCTTCTAGTATTAAAAAGTTCTGCCATGTGCATAGCACTTGGGAGCTTAGACTTACAACACTTTTTTGATAAATATAAACATCTCTCTCTTTGAAAAAAAGGACAAACAAAAATATAGTGAAATTCATCTCCTATATCAGTAGACAGGCAGAGTGTGCACTGCATATCACAATGTGGTGTGTTCGCATCAAACCGACCTTTGTTTACAGGTAATTTATGTGATCTACACCGAAACTTACAGAGAGTAAAAGCATCAGTTTTATTTAGGGTGAGTAAATAGCTTTCAAATATATGGTTGCCTTTAAATATCCTATAATTTGTGCAAATGCGATTTGACCATACTGCATCTCTCCATTCCTGACCAAAAATATCATTTAGTCTCAGTTTTAGCAAAGAATTAATATTTAAGCCAAATCCACTATTTTGGCCTAGCCAAATATTTGATAGACCAGCTTGATTAAATGTGTCTTCAATAAATTTTAACCATGAGGAAGTAAATTCCAAATGTTCATCTTTATGAATGGCAGAAATGAATTTTAAAAGGACATATGAATATTTGCTATCTTTACCTCTCAAAATTCTTGACCAAAAATTAACAATTCTACCCTTCACATGATTCAAAATCAAACCTCGTCCAGTTTCTCCATAAACCATACAGTCTGGAGTATATGAACCTACAGATAATAACGTTCTGAGGAATTTCCTATGGAAAACTTCAATCTGCTTTATATCTTCATGTCCCCAGACTTCACTACCATACAATAAGATAGGCAAAATCAAATGGTCAAATAAATGACATTGAATATCAACTGACAACTGCAATTTCTTCGCTTTAGTCAACATACTGTATAACGCTTTTCTAGCCTGCACTATCTGCTTTGCCATTGCCTTTTTGAAAGTACCATTATAATTAAACTGTACTCCGAGATAAGCAAAATCATATACCACATCTATTTTTGCATGACCATACGTAAAATTTGGTAACTTCCTAACTTTCCCTCTGGAAAAAATCATTATTTTAGTTTTACTCGCATTGACTGTTAGGTGCCATGTATTACAATATCCTTGTACTGCATTCAGCGCTACTTGTAATTCGTCAGGGCTTTCTGCCAAAATGATCGTGTCATCAGCGTACAATAAACAAGACAACTTTGAAAAAAGCTCTAATTCGTCACCCTGTAAGGTATTTTGTATTTCTTCATTTAACATTTTCAAGCCAGGATAAATTTTGGCAATATGCTCTTGAAAGTCATTTAAATAAACAGCAAACAGCAATGGCGAAAGGTTTTCACCTTGCCTAACTCCTACGTTACACGAGAAAAATTCAGACATTGCGCCGTTGACAGAAATACAGGACTTCGCACATTTGTACAAGCTTTTAACAACATTTAGGACTTTGCCATTTACACCTATTTTTAACAATTTAAACCACAAAAACTTTCTATCAATTAAATCAAACGCTTTTTTATAATCTATAAAAGCACAATATAAGCGTTTCCTTTTCTGTAGGTAAAAATCGATAATAGTCTTCAAAACAAACACATGATCAATGGTTGAATATGTTGAACGAAACCCAGCTTGTTCCTCACCTAACATACGATTACTATCAAGAAAGCTAGAAACTCTTTTATTCAAGACTGAGGTAAACAGTTTACCAAGGCAACTTAACAAGGTAATTCCACGATAATTATCTGGATTTGTGTTTTCACCTTTATTCTTAAAAATTGGGATAATCACTCCTATACACCATTCAGAGGGAACGATTCCACTATCTAAAACAATATTGAACAAATCAACAATAACCCTACGCATTTCTAAGGGGCAACTTTTCAAAAATTCATTTCTGATCAAATCTTTACCGCAAGCTTTGGCATTTTTCAATTTATTAACCATTAATTCAACCTCTTCTAATGTGATAGGTTCATTCAAACCATCATTTTGTATCGTCACATTATCAGCATCCAAAGGCATCCTTTCCTCTAAATTATCCTCTGATTTACATACATTTCCTAGAGATTTAAAATGCTGTACAAGATCACCCAAAGAAACATTAACTGTACTTTTAGTTCGACGACCATTACTGTTTAATAAATCCCAAAAGGCTCTAGGGTTTCCTTGATTTGGACCGTAAAGAGGCACTAAAGTCTTTACCATACTTCCTCCTTTTGTACCTTAGCAATTTTTTATATTTCTTACTTGCCAAAAGAAAGTCACTTTGTAAAACATCAATATCTGTTATTGAACATCTAATCTTCTACCTAGCTGAATTTTCCTGCTTAGCCTATTCCTTAAATTAAGATACTCTTTACGGGCAGCTTCACAATCGGCATCAAACCATAATTGTGATGGCGAATTCACATTATGTTGTTCTTTATGACTCCTTGCTGTATTTGACTGTTTCCACTTACACACACCAATATCTTGTGCAGCCTGTAAAAAAGAGTTACAGATCTCAGAGTAGCAATGATCTACCAATTCCTGACTTACATTTCCATGAATATTTTCCATAATTCCTGACAATTGTAAGGTTAATCTGTGCAGCCTATCAGAGTATTCATTTGCATTTTCACGATCCCACTTAAAAGACATGTACCTGGGCTTAGACGAGTCACAAATGGTATTAACATCATGAATTTCTTGGTTGTGTGTATGATTTGATTGCAAAGTCATAACAATAGGACAATGAACATCCGATAAACACTTATCAAATAAGTCAACTTGGAAGTTTTGTATGTTATAAAACAATTCATGAGAAACAATAGCATAATCAATTGTGCTACAACCCCCATTCTTATTGAAACACGTGAAATTTCCAATACCATTATCATCACCGAGCCGTCCATTAACGATAGCAAGACCTAAAGTTTTACATATGTCAATTACATGACTACCATTGTTATTTACCTTAACATCCATATTTTTACGCCTGATGGGCATATATGACTTATCCATACATGTACTAGGTGACAGACTGGAATCATCACAAAAGTTCAAACCAAGTAGGTCAGATACAGCATTATCATCAATATCTAAATAATCAGCAAGTAACCCTGTGCGAGCATTGAAATCCCAACTAAACAAAATGGAACATTAAATTTACTTTTTATGTTAATAATATCCTGTACCAAACAATCAAAGACCTCATAGTTGTGATAAATTGAGCCTTCGCAGGGTAGATATACTGCACCCAATATAAACTCAAAACCTAAGATTTCTCTTTGAATCTTGACCCAAATAATTGAAGGGGAAATGGTATCACATAACCTTTCTGAATACGCAAAAATATGTTTTTTCATTAATATACACATGCCATGAAACCCTCCTAATCTCTGTTCACTTCTTCTAGACAAACAGTAATACTCAAAATCATGTAAAAAGGAGTTAGACAGATCAATAGAATCAGTTAACGTTTCCGAGAGACAAATAACATCATAAGTTTTCAAATACACATCAATTATACCAGCATTTAGCTTACTGGTCAAACCATTAACATTTAATGCTACAACAGAAAGCAAGATAGGGAAAAGGTGATGTATTTAAAGTCAGCGCCTCAGACCTCTCAGCCATCGCGCGCTATAAGACATAATGTATTAATGTTTGGATATTTGTGTGTGTGTATTTTGTTCAGGTTATATTTACATGATTGTGCAGATGCTATTGATGATCACTTTGAATAGTGTATTTTTATCACACCATCCATTAAAGTTATAAACCAGTTTTGGAAACGCCCCCTCTCAAAAAATGGAAGTTTTTATTACCAATCATGGGAAAGAATCTGTTTTGATACGTGATGTTACAAATTTTGCCGGGAAACCGCCTACTTATTGATATATTTGGTAAAATATCATATCTATCCGGACTGGATAGATATCGTGTAGTCACATATACATCTTTCTGTGTACAGTGCTTGTAACTTTACCAAGACTGGGCCAAATATCTTATCATTTTTGATGATTCCAGAACCTTGCAGTACACATCAATACATACAATACAATATGCTAGATGATCGACCTTTTCTGATCGATTACACAACGTTTCTTTCACAATGCAATCGCATGACCAGAACTGGTCTATACCTTTAACTACAGGATATTCATCTGGGCAAGTGGTCATTGTATATGCCAGTGTACTCAATGTGGGCGTGTGAGTGGGTGTGGGTTGATGTGAGAGTGTGTCTTGTTTTTTCATCTCTCAGACTCTCATATTAAAACACAAATTGAACAACTCTTGGCACCACTTTTGTTCTTAATTTATTTAAAGGTATACAAAGTTTTGGTATGAGGTCATGAATTTGGTTCAAATGAACATATTGGAAGCATGAACGATCCTACAATATTCAGTGATCGATGTCGTGGTCGAAATCGGCTCTTATGAAATTGTAAATAATAAACATTTTATGTTGAATAGCTCCCTCTCAAGGTCAAGATATTAATTAAGCTATACAACAATGTTTATTGACTAAAATCGACCGATTAGCTATTCTCGTTCGGAAATGATATACCTCAACAACATACTCTGAGATTTTCATGGTCGCAGCAACCATCGTATCGCCGTAGGAGTTATTTGAAATTTATCAAAATTTACCGGGAGCACCGGTAAATCTTTATATTCAATTTTTCTCGAAAGCAGAAGTGTTTTAGGGGCTCAAATTTCTGGTGTTTTTAATACATCCACAGGGGCATCCAAATATATAGAAATTGTAAAGAATCACTATCCACCCATTTTTCAAAATTTCCCAAAATTTTGTATTACCTTTAAGAATTCGCCCCTGATCTTTACTCTGTTTTATATGCACATGATATACCATATTCTGACACAAATATAAATTTCCTATGCTATGTTGCTCAAAGAAAAAATGGTATAATTATATGAATGACTGCAAGCCTATCGGTTGTCTATCAACTCTATGAAATGCAGTTGTAATATATTCATATTTGTTATATAATTGAAATAAGGATAAAAGTAAACAGTGCAGAAGTAACTAAAGTTAAAAAAGGTCAAATTGTTAAAGCGTTTTTGTGTTGATAATCAAATATCTTGGAAGCCACACATTTATGAAATAGATAATATATTTGCCAAAAATATAGATATTATTCATAGAATAAATTATTTGTTTCCTCGAAATGGTTTTCGAAGTTTATTTTGCCCTATAGTTGTCCACTATTTATTGAATTATGCTCTTATTTTTAAGGGGTAAATAAATATTCATCTAATTTCAATAAAGTGTTTACTCTACAAAAGAAGATTATAAGAATTGTCCACAATGTGCCATCTGGAAAACCTTTTTTTTCATGAGGGATTGAATGGTTGAAACACTTTACTGGGAATGTAGATCACATGAATAATACCTGGTGATAAAAATAAATAATCCACATTTCCAGTTCTCAACCCATTAATAAGTGAATACCTGTTAGGATGTACTACAGCAATGGTATACTACTAGCCTTCTACGCTGTTATTTGCTTTTAGCCGTGATCCTCCGGTCGCGCATAGACTTGGGCATGTACCGAAGTAGTGTCGTTTTCCGGACTGATTTCAGTCAAATACAAAATGTATTAACAATTTGATGTTGAACGCACCAGATATTTTGATTTGTCACTAATAATTGAGTCGTCTATATGTTATCCGGAAATTGACGCGGCCGGAGAATCTCGCCTGTGACGGCAAAACGCCGCATTGGCCACGCCGTCATATTTCCATTCGAAATGGGCTATATTGCAATCTTGATATATCAAATCATAAGAAAATACGAATTATATACCGCAGCTCGAAATTCCAGCTTTCTGAAGAAACTTTGAATACTAAAATCAATCTTTCCGGCAAATGTGACAGAATTTTAAGGGATCAGTCAAACGCGGTGCATTTTATGAGCCACGTATGATACCGACAGCAAAGGTATTATTAAAAAAGCTTATACTTTAAACCCCATAAACTAGGCCTCTATAATTATATATTATTGACGCGGAGGGGTAGGGTTTTCGGTTTTGTTTGATTACGTCGTATATTTGTGATTAAATATTACTTTTATCTGCCCTTAGATGAGAAAATTAATATGTGTCAATAAGCATTGGCCCCTTTATGTGTAAACGGTTTGTAAAGCCTCTTTATGATAAATGAAAAGGATCAGAGTCGAAAGCGTCACTTCAAGAAGTTGGGATTCCTTTGGTATAAAATGATAGTTGTGAGCGGACTTTCAGTATAATAAAGGAACTAGAGAATTGAACAACCTCATAAAGAACAAAGGCAAGCTATGTCTTAAGCATCTCAGTCTGTTATGGCCTCCGTTAGAAATTAGAATATGTTGCCCTCTTCAAGTTTCGTCCATCTTCAACTGCCTTTAGTTTCGCCATGTGTTTTTGTTTTTTTAGGTTACTGTATTATTGATTCATGTGGTTTTTACATCCACTTTATCAATAAATTATTTTACTTCTTCCAAATTCTCATTTTTGGGGAATTATTCTTATCCTGCCTTTTTTATTTGTCCTCTTACCCTCAATTACCTTCCGTCATTTTGCTTTTACTGAAAGTTGTATGATGTCCACTGCATGACTAGATGAAAAAATGAGTGAATATTTAGGAAAAAGTGTTTTCAATGGTTTAATTCATGGTATATATACAACCTGTTTCTCATTTTCAATCATTATTCTGTTTGGCGTCATATTTTTCGAACATGTACCTTGAAGTTACAAAAGAATATTATGTTTATCACTGATTTTTATGTTTTTCAGATATATGTCCATTTTGCTATTTAATTGTTTTAACAACATTTTTGCTTACGCCTTATCTTGCAACATATATTTTATATCATTGTCAAACTTATATAATCTTTTCCTCCAAATATTCATTGTGAAATTAAAAAGCTGATACTTTAGGAGTTGTAGGACGTGACTTTAGATTTTGCACTTTGTGTAAAATGTAACTCCTCTGCTTCTGACGAAATAGTTGCTAATAATAATTATGTTAAAGGAAGAAAAGGACACTGCCTTCTGGAATGTTCTCATGACTCTTTTTTGTTTTTATTCTAGCCAAACTATTTCAATATTTTCGACATGTATCCCGTTAGCAGTGACCGCGAAATAGGTTCCAGTCAGGTACGAGACACAACGCAGGCATGAATACACTAGCGGCACCTCATACTCCACAATACTGCCCTATGATAGAACTGGTGGTAGAGGTCAGCGTGTTTTTACGATGGGTAGTAGACTACACTATCTGGAGAAGACTCTGATTACTAGAGACTTTTTTTGACACGTTACCTCTTTTGTCCTCCCCCCTCTGCCTTAAAACAAATAAACTCAAGCTTTTCAAGCTTTTATTTTAATATGCAGTGTAAACAGGAAATATTGGACTTTGTACTTTTCGTACTTTAACTTAGCTGTTGATATAAAGCATTCAACGAGAAGGAACACAAATTCTCCATAATACGTACAAATAAAAATCCAAGTACACTAATGTTGGCTCAGGACTTAAAGTGACTTGGTAACATTGTTGAAGGTTCATGAAAAAAAAAAAAAATTTGTATAAAATGTTACTTACTATATTCCTTCTACTGTACTTACCCTCTGACATGCAAAAAAAACCTGAACAAATTTTCAAACCACGAAGATATCTATGGTTTTCTTTGAAGGAGTCGATGTATGACACCCTCTAACAGTGATTAACAGTAAATTCTCCCAACCATTTTTGAATTTTCCCAACCGTTTTTCCATGAAAAAAAGACATAAAGCAGGCTATACAAAATCTGTGAATACTTAAATGTATGGAATGGAATGTAGAGCCATTTTATTGCTTTGTGTGGATTTCCATTCACCTAAAATGTAATTAAATTGTAATAATATAGTTGGGAGAATTAAGGAATCGATCAGATCAGTTTTTCTCAATCTGTACCATGAATAAGGGTCCGTTTTCACTCAAATTTTCAGATTATCTTTAATTGTACATCTAGCATTGAAGTCACTACCTTAGCACCACTATATCTCATCTGAACAATGTTACCAAGTCCCTTTAAAGGGATTAAGTAAGATTGTTCAGATGCGAGAACATGATGCTAAGTTGATGACTTCAATGCTAGATGTACAAAGATAATCTGAAAGTTTGAACGAAAACAGACCATTATTAATTATAAAAATTGGTAAAAACTGATCTGATCGATTTCTTAATTCTCCCAACTATATTATTACAATCTAATTACGTTGCAGGTCAAAGTAAATCGCCACAAACCAATTAACTGGCTCTGTGTACCATTCCTGACATTTAAGTCTTGTACGATTTTTTTTTTTTTTTTTTATTTTTTTTTAAGCTTGTCTTTCTTTTCAAGGAATAACGGTTGGAAAAATTCAAAACTGATTAGGATAATTTACTGTTAGAGGGGTGTCACACAGTGACGCCTTGAAAGAAAAACATAAATATCTTTGTGGTTTGAGAATTTTTTTCTGGATTGTTTGCATGTTAGAGGGTTAGTACATTGGAACAAACGTAATAAGTAACATTTCATACAAAAATTAGGCAGTTTTTTCATCAACCTTCAACACTGTTATCGAGTCACTTTAATCTGCAATTCTCTGCTTTTTAACATTGAAAGGGGCCAACCTTGTTTTTGTTTTTAAAAGACATGGAATGAATGCCCTTATCTATTCAAATGAAGAACAATGCTTGGCATTGTCATTTGCATAGTTTTGCTTGTTAACTTATACTTAAATTTACCGGGTACTTAGGGTTTCTCGTGCTATGATGATTCCCATCCCTCCCCTAATTTGTATTGTGCTTGCTTGCTTTATAGAGTACCGAAGCTATTTTTAGAATTTCTCAATTTTGTCTTCATTTTCCAAAATAGCATCAAAAATAATGTCCAAATGTCGAAAAACCAATTGAATATGTTAAGTATTTGTTGAGATATGACCATCTGAATACAAAGATTGCCTATTGGAACTCATGGTTATAATGCTCTGTCTGGCTCCTAACCATTAGGAGCCAGAGCATATAACACTGAGTTCCTATAGGACATATATTCATTTAGATGGTCATATCTCAACAAATACTTAACATATTCAATTGGTTTTTCGACGTTTGGACATTATTTTTTATGCTGTTTCGGAAAATGAAGAAAAAAATTGAGAAATTCTAAAAAATAGATTTTTGATGACGTCACACTTCACCACTCTATATAGCTTGCTCGTTAGGAGGATTTCGTGAAATGTTGTCCGCTGTGTTAAAAATTCCTTGATTCCCTGCCCCCCCCCCCCCTTCTCTCTCTCTCTCTCTTCTATAACATTTCTGACTGAATCCGTCTGCAGTGTTAGATTAGAATGAGACTTAATAAGAGTATGAAAGGCTAGTCTCGCTTCCCCATGTAACAGTCCACGCTCTACAGGTATAGGATATAAAATAAATTATGATGACAATGAAGTAACAAACAACAAGTATTTACACGAACGAATGATTCATTGAACGAGTTAACATATTTGAAAGAGCATGAATTTATTCACACTGATATTGTTATTACAGGTTTAATTGTATAGAAAAAGGGGAAACGCAATCCTCCCTTTTGTTCTCGTATGATCGATTGTAGGAGTCAATTATGTCCATTGCACACGGGGCGACGTTTTCTAGCGTTAGGCTGCGTCAGCGAACTGTGTGGTCTTTGGCGCACCATGTGAAAGTGGCATATACGGTATGCATACAAACGGTAAGCGGGAAATGAGCATCGCAACCATTGTGTTAAATAAGTGACGCATGCACTAACTACCTTCAGTGATTAGCGTACACGATGACGCATTAAAAATGACTCCCCGTAAGCTACAGTCGTTCGGGTTTGAACAACCCATTTTTCTTAAACTCACATTTAAACTTTGGGGTTTTCTGTTTTAATTTTTAATTTATGCCAATCTATGTTCATTGTAATTGATATGTATATTTTTGTAATTGTGCATGTTTTTATCTGTGAATTGTATCGCAATTCAGCCTTCTACGGCTGCGAACATATTTTTTAATAGACCTTGAATTGAATTGAATTGAAGTGGTTATAAGGCTGTCCAATCTGAAATGACTTTTTTCCGCCTGGCTATACTGTTTTTCGAGTTAATCAACGATGATTAGATGGCGCTGTTTATTTTTCTCTGGCTCGAAAAATTGATTCAGTCCCTTCAGTGTTTCATTTGTCTTCAATATTGCTCCTCGAATGGTCGCCACTGAGTTTCACAGCTTCCTTCGTTGGTAATGACCGTTCAATCGATGGTCTGGGTAATAATTCAGGAATGAAGAGCATACCTCTGTCAGTAAAACCGCAAGCGAAAGATGTTATAACATTATAATAATAGTCATTATAATACGACGAAAATGTCAACTTCAAATTAAAAAAACAAGGACTGTAAGGTGTTTTTTGTGAGTAGAGTTATTTATTGTGTCAAATGATACACGCCGTAAAAAATAATGATTCGAAACAACTATGAGAAAAAGAAAATATGGCTACTGGAAATGTGAAGAAAAAAAATAGCTCGGTGCTAAATGAATTATCTCCGGAGATATTAAACATTTTTTGGACAAATGCTGGATGGATGATTTTAAACACATTTGAGCCTAAATCTCCTAACTGAAAAAATACTTGAATGTGTTTAAGAATTTAAAATGGGAACTATCCAGGAAAATTATGTTTTTAAACTATTATCCAGTTTTGGTCCTGACAGTAGTTTAGATATTTTAGATATTGTTTCGAAGTAGCTTAAAAAAGCAGCACATTGTATTTATGAATCACTAACCCTATTATTGAATTAATTAATTAAATTTGGAATTGTAATGAATGACCGAAATGTTCACGAGTAACACCAATGTATAAGGAGAAGGGTTCAAAAGATGTATGCTCCGACTATAGACCAAAATCTGTTGCATGTCATGTTGCAAAAATTATGGAAAAGATTATTCAGACTAACTTGCATGAATACTTTGTTGTTAATAATATGATAAATGTTGTTCAATCTGCTTTTTTGAAACATCATTCAACGGTCACATGCATCCATCGTGTTGTTGGAGACTGGTACAAAGCCCTTAATAATGTACGAATCACGAACAAAATCCACTGGGAGATGGCCATTCTGATTGGTCAATAAATCCAAAGTCATGAGTAATTCATGCGAGCAGTAAAAACCAGAATCCAAAAAGCCTCGCAGCTAAAGCCACTTGATCGCGCGTACACCCCGGGTCTCTAGACTCACCCCACCCGCTGATTGGGGTGGAAAATAGCCAGAGTCACGAGGCCTTGTCAAAAGGCTAGACACCTACCCGCTGGACATCCACCCCAGTCAACTACTCCCTATGACAACTACCCCCTAGGACAACCACCCTCTAGGACGACTACCCCCGGGACAACTAACCCCTAGGACAACTTCCCCCAGACATCTACCCCCTAGGACAACTACCCCCGGACAATTACCCCTAGGATGGTTGTCGTAGAGGATGGTTGTCGTAGCGGGTAATTGTATGGGGGGTAGTTGTCCGGGGAGTAGTTGTCCGGGGGGTAATTTTTGTAAGGGTTAATTGTTCTAGGGGGTAGTTATCCTAGGCGGTAGTCGTCCTAGAGGGTAGTTGCCCTATTAGGGCGTAGTTGTCCTAGGGGGTAGTTGACTGGGCGTGGTTTTCCGGGGATGGATGTCCAGGGGGTGGGCGTCCTAGAACCAAAAGAAATATATTGTCTGCTTTAATATTCAAAGCATAGTTGTTTCAATAGGCTCTCGGGGACGTTACCTCCTGCTTTGACCCGCCGGCGCGCCGCGCTTCGGGTCATTGCAGGATGTAACGTCCCCTTGAGCCTATAGGAACAACTATGTCTCTCATAGCAGTCAATATATCTGTACTAATAAAATAGATCTAGATATTTCTCTTTATACTGAAAATTGGACCAAATTATAGGTTAGTTCGAACAGTAAGAGTAAGATAGTTTGAAACTTGTACGTTGGAATATATCATAGACTCTTTTTTATCATTCTTAAAGAATGGACCAGGACCTAGGTCAATGCAAGTAAGACCTTATTTGGTCTGATAGAGTATAAAGTTTAGATGTAAATCCAGCATTGAACTTAGATCTTAATCTATGACTATGGATCGTGCTTGGACCAATAAGGGAACTCATTTCACACCGTACCAGATTGCCACCTGAAACAGGGTATTTTTATAGAATTAAAATAGAATGAGATATTTCTCTTTATACTGGAAATTGGATCAAATTATAGGTTAGTTCGAACAGTAAGAGTAACATAGTTTGAAACTTGTACGTTGGAATATATCATAGACTCTTTTTTTATCATTATATAAAGAATGGACCAGGACCTAGTCTGATGGAGTATAAAGTTTAGATCTAAATCTAGCATTGAATTTAGATCTTAATGAATGACTATGGATCGTGCTTGGACCAATAAGGGAACTCAGTTCACACCGTGCCAGATTGCCACCTGAAACATGATATTTTATTGTATTCAAATCTCCAGGAAAGATATTAATCAAAAGACTCATAAATATAAACATGCAGGCGCGTACGAAGGGGGGGGGTTGGGGTTTAAACCCCCCTCCCCTCCCCCCTTTGGTATTTTGTATGTGTGTATTTTGGAGGAAACCCCCCCCCCCCTTTGGTAATATTGTTTATTTTTAATTATACCAATGGCTGACCTAATGACTTTACCCCCCCCCCCCCCATAACGGAGCAAAAATTTCAAATTTTCAAATTTAGAGACCAAAAAAAAGTGTAGTCTTACCCTCTCCCCCCCCCCCCCCACCCCCACCCCCTTCTCACTGCATGTATTATCCATCTAAATAACAACTTCAACCCCTTTCAGAAGCCTGTGTTTCAACTGATTTCAACTAAACTCTCTATCTTATACAATATAATTGTGTTGTATCTAAACATTCTTACATGCCAAATAAGATAATAAGTTCATTTTATGTCTTACAAAATTAATTCATTTTCAAATATCAAATTTTACTTGCCCTCCTGGGTTCTAACAAGTAACAATTTTAAGCCTTGTCCATCGCATTTTTTGATGAAACAATTATATACATTACAATTCATCAGTTATTTCATATATTTCTTTAAGGATCGATGCAATCTATAATATTTTATATGTACCAATCTCTGAATAGCTCTAAAAGCACATATTGTTTTTTTTTAAATTTTGCGCCACATATATAAAACAATTAAACGCCACCTACGGTCAAACCGAATACATTTACAGGTATGCAATACGCTCAAACACCTGCATATGTACTAAATAAAAATGTCAATTTCAATACCAGCTTATTCTTTTTGCTTGAGCTCTGACAATTATACATTTCTCATACTTCTATTATACATAAATTCGAAAATTTGCACCCCTCCCCCCCCCCCCCCTACTAATCTAGAACTAAGAATAAGACTCTTTTTCAAAAGTAAATGAATGGACATAGAACACTGAATAAAAAATTTGGAATAAATATCATATGTTGTGCTCTTTTCATTTTACATCTTACAAAGATCTTTAGTCAATAAGTGCAGGGGCGTACGCAGGGCTGGTTTGGTTTTGGTATTTTAATGTGTGTAAACCCCCCTTAAAAAACCTAACCCCCCCCCCCTTTGGATTTTATTTTATTTTATTTTTTTTTTAATTATTAAAAAAAAAAAAAAAAAAAATGCCCAAGGCTAACCTAAAAAAGGTGACCTTACCCCCCCCCCCCCCCCAACGAAGAAAAATGTCAAATTTTCAAATTTCGAGACCAAAAAAAAAATAAAAAGTGTACGCTTAACCCCCCCCCCCCCCCCCCCCCCCCCCCCCCCCCCCCCCCCCCCCCCCACTGAGCGACTTTTCGGCCGGCGTTTGGGCCCGATTGAAACCCCCCCCCCCCCCCCTTGAAAAAATCTGCGTACGCCCCTGAATAAGTGTATGTGCATCTAGAGATTTTTGTGTTTACCTTCTTTAGGTTTCGGAACAAATACATTTCTTTAAACCAAAAGGGCGCTCACAATGTCCGCGGTATGTTAAGGCTTTTTTGGCATAACGAAAATAAATAACATATTGAGATCTATTAGTTGACATAGATAGCTCAAAACCCTTAAAATGGCGCTCAGCCCTTTTGGGCATTACGAAAATAAATAACATATTGAGATCTATTAGTTGACAAAGATAGCTCAAAACCCATAGAATCGTGTTCAGCCCTTTTGGACATTACGAAAATAAATAACATATTGAGATCTAATACTTGATATAGGTAACTCAACACCCCCAACATTAGGTTAAGGCCCTTTTGTCATAAGGATGACGATTTTTGTCATTGTTAATATTTTCAAAATTTTAAACTTCTATTTCCTGGTATTCTGTAACTTAGTGATTGTAATGTATTCAATCAGTATATTACTTCTCGATATCAATTTCCATCATTCTACTGTTAGGGTGTTCCACGCCATGAAAGGGAAAAATAAATGAATAAAAGAATAAACCTCATATGAAAATTGGGTGTACAGGATAATGTTGAAAATATTATGGAGATACGATTCTTGAACCATATATGCAGTATAATCAAAATACATGTAGTTGTCACTGTATACAGTTCCTCCCAGGACTACAACAGTTATGCCATTCGGAGTTATGCCAATGACCAACTGATTTAAAGGCACTATGTCCAATTTGTAGGCAAAACAATTGAAAAGGTAAAATTTCAACGACATTTTAAAGATAATACTAGTTTAGAACTTCCCTAAAAAAGGGGGGGGGGCTTGAAAATGTTTTTAAGTGGATAAATAACGACTATTAGCCGTCGAATCGACTTAAGTGATCCCAATACAGTAATTAATAGTCTGATTTCAGACTATTGTACCGAACGGTCGTACGTTTGTGCTGCGCAAAGATTCAATCAGTTTAATTTTGGCCATTACAAGAAGTGGGTTATTGGTGTAAACAAATGCTCATGTACCCTTTACAGCTCATTTTATGAATGTTATTACAAATAAAGAAAAAAGCAAGTCAATCACTCAATAGTGTCTGACAGTGAAGTCTAGCAAGTAAACGCGTTTCCCTGTATCATTTCAATAATAGGACACTGCTAACGTTTAAATCTCACAGAAAGGACATACATGACATATTCATGATTCATGCAAAGTTCTTCAGAATTTGATGTTGGCTGCAAAAGGGAGATAGTATCTTTAACATGCAGTGTAGATCCTTAAATGCCTACTTATTGCTAATTTGTAAAGTAAAGAGCTACTGAGTAAGATTATCCCCATTCCCGAGCCCTACGATGGGCATATATATGATAAGGTAAGGTCTACAATGTTGACTAATGTTGAACGTTTTGGATGGATGCTATCCGGGTTGAATTGAGCCACGGTCATATCCCATGCATCTATTAATACAACATGGGGATAATCAGAGAACATTTCTCTCACTAGCCTATCCAACGTGTAGATATACCATTCGTTATTTGACAGTAAATGCGACAAATTCTGGAATTCTCGCGTATTTGCACTTTTGATGATGAAAAGCGTCTTGGGGTTACGCTTATGTAGTCTTTCCACGGCTGGGCGTATGATCTGAAGCCTCTGTCTCAAATAGTCCGGGCTGTGTAGTGAAAAATGAGCAGTGATCGAGAGAATGAAAACGTCTGGTGTGAAGGTCATGTGGTCAAGGACATTCACTACACTTTGCCTCAAACACCTGCTCGGCCCGCCACCATGACCAATAGATGGCAGGCCGTGGAACTTATCATAGATGGTAAAGTTTATCGAGTCACCTTCTGCGTGCTCCATACAGTCGATGGATGGGAGCTTTCGAAGTTTGAGAAAGTCTAGTAAATAGGTATACATCTGCCTTCCCGTTGAATCAGCGAGTATGAGGATCGTCTTGTTCTTGAGGCACTGAGCTGCACTTTTGGCACTGAACCCAAGGTTCCGACATCGCGTAGAAAACCACTTGTCTTTGTAAAGATAACCAGACGTGATGTTCTCAAACTTGTTGATACTCCCTGGAAGGCACTTAGGTAACGTCTTCCATGGTTTCTGCCAGGCGAGACGTCCATATTTATCATTGTGTTCTGTTGATACACAAAATTGATATAATAGATTTTGTTTAAATAAAGGAATTTATACTTTTGTATTCCAAACGTGGAAATCTCTCTTTGATCTGGAACGACAGGAGCACATAACTCTCTGTAATGTTGCCAAATGATTAGTTTTTTGTCTACGTATAATACTTCTAGCCTTATGTCTCTAACCATCGTTTTAGTGCATGTTTATGGATTTCCAATTTGGAATTATAGTACATGCCTGCAAAAGTACATGAGGAGCATAAGTAGGACCTATTGCCCTTGATATATCAATAATATCATTACAATTCACATTGAGCATTTCCTATAATTCTACCTTAATTAAAAAGACTTATGTACAGAACTGAAATGAAAGGACGCAAATTTGGAGCGTTCTGCCAGTATGATTTGTTTTTCTTATTTTTAAATTTCTCTAAATTTTAAAAGTGCATTCTATTCGTGTGCTCTCATAGCCTCACAGGCGGTACAAGTTCTAGACAAGGAGCCAATAGTGAAGATGGCCACTTTAGACTGTTGGCCTTGGAAGGTAGATGACCACAAGTTAGGTACATGTGAATGACAAAAATCACTGGCTGATGAAGTGGCGATGTATTCGTTTACATCTATATTGACGCCATATCGTCCTCATTTAAGGTCATGAGAGTACACGGATTATTAATGTGAGCTATTCATAAGCTGGCTTAGGGATTATAATCTATAGGTACAGTTAAAACTGTGCCTTGTTCATAAATACGGTACAGTATACTACCGTGTGAAATGGTGAATGCTATATAGGAAGGGAAATTTTGTATGCAATTGAACAAACCTTTCGACCTCCCTTTGTCGAGGACATTTATACTGCACTTGTTGCAAGCCAAATATTTCTTGGTGCTGCATAAAAGAACAAAAATGGGATCATGAAGAGACTGTTAGCGCAAAATAAAAATAGATCATGTAATCTGGACTCAAATTTATTTTCATAAATACCAATCAGTTTCTATTTTATTTCATATCATTATTAAATTTCCAGGAACACTAAAGATTGTAAAAATAACAAATAAAAGTAAACGAAGAAGAACAACAAATACATTTAAGAAAAGAAGCCATCAACTAATGACTACCAAAGAGTAAAATATATCAAGAGTCTGTATAATGCTATCCTCAATAGCTGATGGTATAAAACATGAGAATCAGATTTCCTTTTCATAAGAAAAATATATATATATATCTTATGTCTCTGACATTAGTCAGCTGTTGATAACCTTCCCATTTTGTATAGATAATTGTTAATATGATTTTTGCTACGCTAGTATTGCATGGGGAAAATAGCTTTTAATTTTATTTGTTTTGTGTACAGGCTGTGGATAAGAGAAAGGGGAAAAACAAAATAGAATTTGAGGGCAAGGAATACATACATGTTATGGGAATATATAATGGATCATCCCTCAGATCTTTTAAATCATCTTTATCATTTTTATTATTTATTATGTGTTCAGTAAAAGGTAATAGAAAGTTTAGGTATGGGGTCATGAATTTGGTTCAAATGAACATATTGGAAGCATATGCAATCCTACAATATTCAGTGATCGTTGTCGCGGTTGAAATCGAGTCTAGAGTGAAGAAATTGTAATTAACTCTTTATGTTGTATAGCTCCCTCTCAAGGTCAAAATATAAATTTAACTATAAAACAATGTTTCTTGACTATATCGACCGATTGGCTATTCTCGTTTGGAAATTAAATATCACAACTACATATTCTGAGATTTTCATGGTCGCATCTACTATTGTATGGCCGTAGGCGCTATTTGAAAATATATCAAAATTTACCGGGAGCACCAGTAAATTTGGGTATTTAATTTTTCTCGAAAGCAGAAGTGTTTTAGGGGCTAAATTTTCTAGTGATTATAATATATCCACATGGGCATCCAATATCAAAATTGTAAAGAATCACTATCCACCAAAATTTGAAAATTTCCCAAAACTTTGTATTGCCTTTAGTATAATTCTTACTTACGTAATGAAATGTGTTGTTCGAATTATGCTTCCACCAGTGCTTGCAGTTTAAGTTTGGATTGGTTGGGCGCACACAATACCAACGGATGTTTGTCTCTTCGTCGGTGTAGTCGCATTCCTTCTCCTACATGATAAAGAGAGAAGGGGAATGACCAAAACATGATCGAGTTTCATTTAGGATTGAGGTAATTTAATTTTTCCGGATAAGGAGCTTAACACTCAGTGCGCAATATATCACGAGAACTCTAGTTTCTTTAACGTAGACTAAAGTCAGTTCGTTTTTCAACACCACATAGTTTTTACAATTTCGTCATATTTTTCATTTTCTCTCAATACTGAATACCAATATATCTCTTTGTCAAACTTCGTATATTAAAAAATAAATAACAACACTAGTTAACTTTACCATTTAACTTTTTTAAGTCTTCTCTATTTCACTTCGAGGACTTAAAGCGATTCAGAAAGTTTAACCTCGTGACTAAACTTCGTCTAAAGGAATCAGAGAAGTGTGTTGTTTATAAATTATTGCAGATTTTCTACTACTTACCTGTATAGCAACATGGTGTACATTGCACTCTGTGTCTTCGAGGTAGGTGCCATTCAAGAAGAGGCCAATGTACGTTCCTCTGTCCGGGAACTCGCGACGCATTCGCTCAAGAATAAAAACAGCATCGTTACTGTCGACCAGCATCACCATCACGTCAACACTCCCAGGCCATCGGAGGACAAACTCGGCCTGATATTGCCCATTCCCGAAATCAACGATTTCCCCATCTGATCGTGAGGAGGCCTTGCTGTCTTTGGATACCAGCTTCGCTCGGAAGTAGGCACCACCAGTACGCTGAGGGCGCCCTTTAGAATCGTAAGCCTCGATCAATACTTGAATCTTGTCGTTGATATAGTAGGTATCTTTGTGATTAATTACGTGGTATTTGGAGAAACTCAACGACGTGGTTACTGCGTCAGCTTCATCCTAATGAAAAGTAAAGACGGAAAGGAAGGGCTTTATTCTAGATTTCATTTCAAGAGGTATAAATAAACAGACCTAAATAAATAAACTAAAATGTTAAATCACAATTTCAAGAGGTTGATTTCTGAGAGTTCTGGGAATGATCAATAAAATCGTTAATGAGCTTTTTAGTTTGAGAGATTAGCATGGTAGAAGATAGCCATGATAGGGACTGCTCTTCAAACGACCACGTAATTATTTGAAAACGACGTGAAATAGCTGAAAGGTTTGGACCAAAAATGTAAGGCAATGTATTTGTCGGCCGATGCTCTATATGCAGTGCATGCATTTTTATTTCACATCAAATGTCATTGTTAAATTCTGCTACGTTCCTTTTTAGGATCCCCTGCACGTATTGATTCTACACTAAAACATTTTGTGCATGAAAATTCAATTTTACAAAGAACACACTTCATTATACATCCGCACCTGATATGTGACTTAAAGGTACTATGTCCCATTTGCAGGCCCCAAAAAATGAAAAGGTTAATCTCCAGAGGCATTTGGAAAACAATACTAATTAATAACTTCCCTTTTAAAAAAAGGAGGCTTGAAAATGTCTTTGAGTGGGAAAATAACGACTATTAGTTGTCGAATCGACTTAGGAGCAATAGAGCCAGTAAGTAATAGTCTGATTGTTCAGACCATTGTACCGAACGGTCGTACGTTTTATGCTGGTCAAAGATTCAATCAGTTTAATTTTGGCAATTACAAGAAGTGGGTTACTGATGTAGACAAATGTTCATGTACCATTTACAACTCAGGTTATGTATGGTATTACCAAAGATGAAAAAAGGCCAGTCAGTTACTCAGTAGTGTTTGACAGTGAAGTCTAGCAAGTAAACAGGTTTCCTTGCATAATTTGAATATTAGATCAATGCTAACGTTTAAATTTCACAGATAGGACATACATGACATAATCATAATTCCTGCAAAGTTCTGAAAGAATTTGATGTTGGCTGCAAAAGTATCTTTATAACATATTATGCATATACCTCTGCAGCGCTTATCAAAAAGAGGATACACTTTGAACATACACCTGTAGACCTATCACAACAATTTTAATTTCCTGGTTTCTGCATGACTTTATTAAATAAATTACGAGTTGGGTCGATTTAATTGGATGGTACTAAAAGTATTGATAATATGTCACGCTTGAATGAGCAACGGCTAATTTCGGTTTACAATGGTTCCATAGCAACATATTCAAACATTGCTTTCATTTCGATGTCTTTGATTGTGTTGATCATGAATGGAAATATAGAGCAGCTGGAGTTTAAAACAGTCACTATGAACATGACGGACAAAGAAAGAGGACGACATACAGTTCCTCATTCTACCCTCAACAATTGCTGTGGTAGACAAAGGAACATCCCTTCACTGCTATTATGTAAAAATGTTTAAAACAGGTGGATATGCATGTGACACATTTTCTACACATTTTACATAATAGCAGTGAAGGAACGTTCCTTTGTCTACTACAGCCATTGTTGAGTGTAGAATGAGGAACTGTATATTTTTCCTCTTTCTTTGTCCGTCATGTTAATAGTGAGTTGTTACTGGACTATTATGTCGCTATCAAGGATAGCCTTCAATATCACACCCTGGTCCTGTAGACCATGCACTGAAGACTGAATTTTTTTTTTTTTTTTTAATAGGAGTTTGGAGGAATGATGCAATCATCACAAGAAAGCACAACTCTAAATCGGATCCGAGCAATGGAATCTAAATGAGGACACTAAGGAGCCTTTACTTATAACTGGTCTTTTGTCAGCATCACTTACCATTCACCTTTAAAAAAAAAAAAATTTTGCAGCAAGAGTATTTAAAAGCGGTTTTAGACGTCATATTCAGCATGCCAGGCAAATTATTAACCAAATCATTTTTTGCCAAACTCGGGTCTATTTTTTAATCTTAAACTGTGTTCTCAATCAAAATTTTATCTGCTTACATTTTATTGGTAAAAAAATAACATGACAGAACTTTCGTCTCTTTTTTTCAATTTCAGATGTAATACAATTTTTTTTTAGACAACTATTTAATTAATTATTTAAACATATTTTTGGCTTTCACCCACTAAATAAGATCGATTGATCGATCTGTAATTGAAAAACAAGTCAAACAAATATTGGAACCAGCGGGATTTGAACCTGCCCTCTACCGCTCGCCGGGCAGCGTAATTGTTTTCCCTCTTGAGCTCCGGACCCCAGTATGAACTCATTTGCATACAGCCAATCAGAGCCCATCTTGTCAATAACTATATTATGATGTCTACCTAATGTACCATGTAGGGTTATATATATATAAATATATATAAATCAAACATTCTCCGAATCCAAATAATACCTGTGGTCGAAGTATTGGCTCGCCAGTCAATGAAGAGCGGAAGTGTGGGACAGGAATACTTTCTTTGTTGTTTCCTTCAAATACCAGACAGGCTGAAAATGAGATGATGAATACGACTGCAGGTACAATTACCAGGAATAGGTAGTTGGTATGTAGGCAATTGCTGATCTTCATCTTGTGTTGGGTCGAATGCAGACCTTGAACAGGAAAGAGGAGAGGAGAAAGAATTCAAGGACGGACATGCCTAGTAGGAGAGAGCAATGAGTGATTGACTAAATAAAACATTATATTGCATAGTTATCAAATCATCGAACATATATTTAGCAACCAACGTTTCAGATAAGTGCCCCCTTAACCTCCGATACATGCCTCTTTAAAACCTGATAAGTGCCCCATCAAAAAAAGGCCCCTTCCCCTTCTCATACGTGTCCCTTCTCTGGTAAATGACCCTTTTCAGATACGAGAAAACACTCCTTTTCACTTCAGAAAAGTGCCTTTTTTTAGGTGCGATAAGTGCCTGTTTTCACCTCTAATAATTTCATTTTTAACAATGATACGTGTCCCTGTTTTTTTCTAATAAGGGACCAATCCACTTTGCATAAATGCCCCTTTTCACCTCCTATAAATGCCCCTATCAAAATCTGATGGGGGCCCTTTTTCCGTCGACAAATGCCAATTTCCTATTCTCATGACTGACTTCTGTCAACCCTGGTGAGTGCCTCTTTTTGAGGGTGTAAGAAGTACCCCATTTTCACCTCTGATAATTACTCTTTGTACTTTGACACATGCTCCTTTTCTTTCCTGATACATGTCTCCTTTCCTCTCATCATTAAACGCGCTCCAAATTTCGAGCAACTAAGAGCAATTTCTCCCAAAGCTCGCCTGCTACGCTCGCACGCATCGATAGATGATATACTTATGTTACTAATAAAAGGTCTTTTCAGTCTTCCGTTATGAGAATGTGCTTATAACCCCCATCAGGATTGGGTTTTTTCCTCTTTGTAAGATGCAATTTTTCGCACTGCGATCTCACAAATATTAAACATTTTCCTTCATCGCTTGGCTTGCTCGCAATTTTTTTTTCAGACCATTACACCTAAATGCAAAGCATGACGCTTAAGCAATATCTTGTATTGTGTATAAAGTGAAACAAATATTGAAATCATCCCTGATAATGTAATAAAAATGTAGGGTATATACCAATGTCTAAAAGATTGTATATTTTCGCTTTGAGATGTCCCTTTGTAGGTACCCTTTTTTTCAGAAAGTACCCTTTTTTCTGGTGCCCCCCCCCCCACTTTGGAAGTCGCTCATCCGCGGTGCTCCCGGGGGGGGGGGCAGGGGGAACAATGTCCTCCCACTTTTTCAAGTACCCTAAAAGTGCCCCTTTAACTTTGTCAGAAGTGCCCCTTTTAACATAGGAAAAGTGCCCCTTTTATTTTGACACGTACGACTTTTCCTTTGACACGTTCCCATTTTCCTTTGCAATAAGTGTCCAATTTCTATTCTCGTAAGTGCCTTTTTTAATCGTTAGTAAGTTCCCCTTTTCAGGGATGGAAGCGCCCCTTTTCACTTTTGATAAGCGCCCCTTTCACCTCTGATAATTGCCCTATTCAAATTTGAGAGGTTCCCCTTTTGCTTTGACAGGTTCCCCTTTTCCTTTGTAAAAAATGCCCCTTCCCCTTTCAATAGCTACCCCTTTTTAACTTGGATAAGAGCACCTTATATTTTCACATATGTTCCCTTTCCTTTTTAATAAGTGCCCCTTTTCTCTACAAGAGCCCCGATTTAAAAAAAGCCCCCCCCCCTCCCTTCTTATAAATGCCCCTTTTCATCTTTTGTAAATGACCCTATTCGATTCTGAGAGATACTCGTTTTACTTTGACAAGTGCCCCTTCCCCTCCTGATAGTGCTCTTTCCATCTCTTATAAAATCCCCTTTCATTTTGACACGTCCCCCTTTTCCTTTCTAATAAATGTTCTTTTTCCTTCTTATAAGTGCCCTTTCCCCTTCTCATAATTACCCCTTTTCATTTTTGATGAGTTCCCCGTTTATTTTAACATGCACCTTTTTTTCTTTTTAATAAGAGCCACTTCCCCCTTTTCATAAAAAAACATTTTCACCTCCGATAAATGCCCCTATTATTATGATCGGTGTCCGTTTTCGTTCAACACGCACATTTCCCTTTATCTTTTAGTGCTTCTTTTTCATTCTTATAGGTGTCTCTTTTCATGAATGGCCAGTGCCCCTTTTCAGATGCAATAAGTGCCCGTTTTCACGTCTGATAATTACCCTTTTAAAAATGATATGTAATATCCCTATCCCTTTTACATAAATGCCCCTTTTCACTTCTTATAAATGCCCCTATCAAAATCTGATGGGTGCCTCTTTTCCGTCGACAAATGCCCATTTCCTTCTCATCCCTGGTGCATGCCTCTTTTTTTTGTTGGTGTAAGAAGTGCCCCATTTTCACCTCTGATAATTAGCCTTTGTACTTTGACACGTGCTCATTTTCTTTTCTAATATTAAAGTATCCTTACCCTTTCGATAAGTGTCCCCTTTTCCTCTCATCATTAAACGTGCCCCTAATTCCAAGCGACTAAGAGCAATTTCCCCCAAAGCTCCCTCGCTACGCTCGCTCATAGTTATATATCTTATAATTATGTAACTTATCAAAGGTCTTTTCGGTTTTCTGTAATGAGAAGGTGCTTATAACCCTATCAGGATTGGGTTTTTCTCTTTTATTATAAGTTGTAATTTTTCGCATTGCGACCTCACAAATCTTAAATTGTTTCCACGCTCGCAAATAAATTTTCAGCTCATTACACCCAACTGCAAAGTAGGATGCTTATACAATATCTCATATGATGTATAATGAGAAACAAATATTAAAATCGTCCCCGATAATGGAATCATAATATAGGGGTATATACCAATGTCTAAAAATTGTATTTTTTCAGTTTTAGATTTCCCTTTGAAGGTGCCCTTTTTCTTCCAGAAAGTGCCCTTTTTTGTTAGTGCCCTCCCACTTTAAAGTCGCTCCGCCGCCTCTGCGCAGAAACAGATACTCCCGGGCGGAAGTGAGAGAAGGGCCATATATACACAGAGCCTGGCCAAGCCAGGTCGAGTAGGACGAAACACGACGACTACTGCTTTGTTGAGCAAGCACAAAACAAAAGAATGTACGTCGCGCCGTGACCCAGTGAAACCACGTTGGCTAAACTCTGTATATAGACGGCTCGTGAAAGGTCACATATACCTCCCACGTGTAAGTTGAGAGCATCCAAACGGTCAACTTGCGCTACTCTCTACTCCTGGATTTTTCTAGCAGTAAACAGGTCGGGGTAAATGTAGCTAGCACGATCATCGTTCAACAGTCACTACTCCTCCCTTTACACCTACCTCGCCATATTTACCCCGACTAGCTCTTAACACGACCTTTACCCTTGGGAACTTGCCTCCGTCTGAATAAGAATAGTGTGTCATCAGCATACTAAAGGATCTTAAATTATTTTGAACCTACAGAAATTCCTTTCAACGAGTGTGAATTACGAATTAACATCCCAAGTATGGCGAAATTGGATCTCCTTGTCTACATCCCCTTCCTACACGAAATCTCGATGTTATTTGCCCATTAACCATAACACGAGTACCCAATAAACAAAACACTAAAAAGTAACCTCTTTTGGGAGTGTATTTTAAGTGATTTTAAAGTATGGTGCCTTTTGAACTAGATTTAAACGTTATCGACACGTGCCTTCATTTAAACAAAAAAGGTACTCCTGTTCACGTTTTCATCTAACCTAAAAACCACCAATTTAACACGTGACTGGAGTAACGTGATTCCACTTACCTCTGTAAATCAAGTGTTTATGACCAAATAACCACTTGACCAAGCAACGGGTTTTGTGCCCGTTAACCGATGGTGGTGATAAATACGTAATTATTTGGTCTTTTAAGCACCTTTATCGATAGGTTTCACAGGTTATCCAAGGTTGATGGTAATAATCACGTTACTTACACCGGCTAATCGTCTTATTGTTCTGTCCGTGAATTTCTGGTTATATTAAATTAGTAATTCTGGGGTGTCTTACACACCTCTTTCAATGGTTTCAAAGTTACCATAAATTTCTTGGTTATGATCACGTGGCTCACGCTGATTACTAATCTAAGCTGTGAATCCGTGATATTTAGGTGTGAAAATAAGTAATTATTAGGTGTTTTAAAACACCTTTTTAAATGGTAGTCAAAGTTGCCATAAGTTCCGCGGTGATGATCTCGTGACTCAAACGGATTATTAACCTAAGCTGGGCATACGTGACTCTTAGGTGTGAAAAATTAGTAATTATTAGGTGTCTTAAAACACCTTTTTAAATGGCTTCAAAGTTACCATAACTTTCTTGGTGATGATCACGTAGTTAAAACTGATTACTAATCTAAGCTGTGAATCCGTGATATTTAGGTGTGATAATTAGTAATTATTAGGTGTCTTAAAACACCTATTTAAATGGTAGTCAAAGTTGCCAGCTGTTCCGCGGTGATGATCTCGTGACTCAAACGGATTATTAAATATAAGCTGGGCATACGTGACATTTAGGTGTGAAAAATTAGTAATTATTAGGTGTCTTAAAACACCTTTTTAAATGGTTTCAAAGTTACAACTTTCTTGGTGATGATCACGTAGTTAAAACTGATTACTAATCTAAGCTGTGAATCCGTGATATTTAGGTGTGAAAAATTAGTCATTATTAGGTGTCTTAAAACACCTTTTTAAATGGTAGTCAAAGTTGCCAGCAGTTCCGCGGTGATGATCTCGTGACTCAAACGGATTATTAATATAAACTGGGTATTCCGTGTTTTCCAGGTGTGAAAATGAGTTATTATTGGGTGTCTTGATGGTTTCACAGTTACCATTTAAGTTCCGTGGTGATAATCCCGTGACTGTTGGCATATTTCTATGTTCACCAGTTGATAATGACTGTTGGCATATTTTCATTGCAACAGTGTGTGCATATTTCCAGTTGCATCAGTTGATGACTGACTGTTGGCATATTTCCAGTTGAACCAGCTGACACCAATTAATTTGCATGTTGAATATGGGGTGCGTGCAGATCTATGTTTTTTAAACAATTTATCTGAATTTACAGCATATTTCTTAATTACTGATGATTTAGTTATATGCAATTCATTTCGAAAATACAACAAATATAAATTACCAGTTATTAGGACATTTCGCTACTTCGTATAAATTACATTTAGTTAAACGTGAATAAGGAAAACATTAACTATGAACTAAATAATTTCAATAAAATACAAGTATATGAAAAAATTTCGATTAATTAAATTAGGTAAGTCAACTTATTACCAATGCCTTTACATTGGAAATACAGACGTACCAGTATTGAAGTGTTGTTGCTGTTCAACTTGTTGGAAGTTTTACGAAATGGTTCTAATGGCTCAGCTAGACCAGCTGAATTCTAACTGGCCTGGATCAACTGGATCATTTAGCCCATTTCAATTTCCAGGGTTACCAGTTGGCATTAACTGGTTCATCAACTGGACCAGTTGCAACTAGCTTTCTCTTCTGGGATGTTTGCACCCCCCCCCCCCCCCCCCCCTCATCCCCTCTAATCCCAAACTGCTTCCGGCGCGCCTGGACGTAATTATGGAAGATCCAAGACACGATGTTCAGAAACGGGATGAGAACGTCATTATTTTGGTTCATTTATTGTGTAACATTTGCGTAATTATTGGGTTGAACGCGGGTTACAGTAACATATTTCCTCTTCGACGTAAATTTCACGTGAATGAAGAACATGATTCATGTCAAGTCAGCCTCGATATATTCACGTGAATTTCACGCAGATATTTTGACTAAAACTATCACTAACGCTTCACGTGTTTCTGTGACGCGATAAATTCGTTTATGAAGATGTAATTTCATAACCAAACAAACACGGGAGTATTAGGTTTACAAACCATGGTCTCCAAGGTAGGGACAATCACGTTATTATAATGGTGATATTGCAGTGAAAATTGCGTGATTTATTGTACGTGTGTTTTAAGTTACCTAGTGCAATAAACGTATTAACACATGTACGTAAATGTCCGGTGTTTGAAGAACGTAACTCTCCTCAAGTCGATACCTTGATATTGACGTGATTTTCACGTGATTTTGTTTATTGGGATATGCATGAATATGCAATATTTGTATCCACTTTATAAACGAACTACCATACTATAAAAAGGAAAGTGTTTTATACAAAAAGTGGTGAGAAATAGTATCGAATGCTTTTTCAAAATCAATTGACAAAATCATTCCAGGAACATTTTCTTTTTCAGTATAAGCAATTATGTCATATCAAATTCTAATATTTTCACCAATAAATCGTCCAGACACAAAACCTGTTTGATTACCATGTATAATGCAAGGTAGTACCTTTTCTTGTTCTATTAGCAATACAGCTTGATAGTATTTTATAAACAACATTCAACAAAGAAATTGGTCTCCAATTTTTGATAAAGTGTCTCACTTTATCACCTTTAGGAAGTAATGTAATCAACCCAATATTTTGCGAGATAGATACTTTTCCATACTACGCTTCATATAAATGCCTAATTCTTCAAAGAAAACTTTGGAAAATTCCACAGTAAATCCATCCTGGCCTGGAGCTCTATTATTTATTATTATTCTTTAATGCATATTATAAGAAATTTCTCCCTCTAAGGAAATACACTCTTCTTCTGTAAGACTTTGAAAATGTTCTTCACTCATGTGAGAAAAAAGATCTTCTGCATCACAATTTGGATGAAATTTATACAAATGTACGTAATATATCCCAACCTCTTTCAGGATATCCTTTTCTTGTTGCAACACTGTACCATTGTCGTCGATCATTTTTACAAAAGTTTTTTTTCCATTATCCTTTGTCCTTTGCACTGAAAACGAAAGTTGGTCAAATTAGTCATTCACTATGTCTTATTTGACTAAGAAATAATAAGTCATTGGTGCCTAAATTGACTAATATTTTGACTAATATATTGACTAATCAAATTATGTCTTATTTGACTAATCCGAGAAATAATTAGTATTGCATGAAATAGAATTAGTCCGTAATTAGTCCTACACTAAAATAAGTTAGTCTTATATTAGCCTTTCTACTAATTATTCCCTAGTTAAAGATGACACGATTAGTCTTTCGCTAAAAATGGCTGAATGAAACACTTTGGGATAACATACATAAAATTCAAATAAACTTCTTTTAATGAGAACTCTGCAATACAACAATAAAATGTACAGCAATTAAATCACCCATTTACATTATTTCAAGTAACAACAATTATAATAGCACTCCAATGTAGGGCCATATCCCAGGTTTTATTAAACAAAACCTTTCCTTCTTCATACACTTACTCGGCAAAGGTAAAAGCAAAAATGTGACATATTTTGTTCATTAGCGGCCTGAAATGTTACAGTGACTATCATCAATATTACAGTTTTTAATCAAAAATTAAATTATCCTTATACTCTATATTACAGAAGTCCCGGCTGGGTGCTTGATCCTACTGGATTTTGAGCTATATTTCATGCTAGGCGGAAAGTAAGTTTTGATTCCGCTATGTACATATGTATGTGTTACAAACGCAGCTATCTGACACTACAAGTATATTTGAAATTTCTGTCTCTGACAGGTTTCCCTTGGCTTAATTGTAATAATCCAATTATCAACATCAAAAACACTGTAATTATTAATATAATCCTTACATTAAAAATTGCAATCATTCTTACATTTAACATTTCACAATAAATTCTTGAAAATTTTGAATAAGCAATTATACAACTTGCACAACAAACACAGCTTATCTGACAAGTTATTTGCAATTTTTGTCCTACGCAGGTTTCCCTGTAACAATTGTAATAATCATTACAACTAGAAACCCTGTAATATAATAATCCTTACATAAAAAATTGCAATCATTCTTACACTAACACTAACATTTCACAATAAACTCTTTAAAACTTGAATAAGCAATTAACAGCAGCTTCCACAGAGAATTTAGTTCCGATTCTTATGAAGATGGGATACATATAACAACATGCCACCAACATGGGTCTCATTTTTTGGTATATCTATATGACCCAAGCATGGTACTACAAAAAAAAAAAAAAAAAATGGTATTTGCATTTTTGTTTTGTCTTTCCCCATATTTATCTAATTGATGACAATTCTATCATCTGCAATTTATCATTAAAAATATCTGAGAATACCTAGGAAAATGTTATTACCTCTACTCAAAGTTTGATCAAAACATGGGCAGTGATAGTATATAGATAGGTCACTTTCTTCAGTTGCTGCCCCTTTATCCTTTGCAGGGGCAAGTCCTTACCCTTACCCAAATCAAAATTATTTACAAATTCATGAGACCCAGTTCACCAACTCGCTCACTCATTGTAACTTTACACATACAGGGTTCCCTTAATCCCTTAAAATTTTGTTGAGTAAAACTTAGGCCTAAGAAAATTGTGTTTGTTTGCAGTAACCAGAGTCCTGAAAATGGGAGAAAACCAAAATCAAAAACATATCTGTCAAAGAATAACGATTTTTGTAGTGTCATTGACAAAAATAGCAGTATATTTAAATCATTTGAGGGTAATACAGTGTGAAATTCATTCATAAACAATAAGTATTTTAAAACCTGGTACAGCCAACTTCTATAATGTAAAGGCCTCCTTATACTATGTCAATTTATATCTGCACTACACCTGCTTTGTGTAACACTGCAGATATGCATTTAATTGTTCATAAATAAAATAGATTAATTTGAAAGTAAAATAACTTGCAACAAATGTAACTGATACATCACTAAATATACACCACACTACAATTCAATTGCAATGTAGACAGACTTCACCTTCTAAATATCTCACATTCGAGAAAGTTTCATAACAAAAATTGCCTAAGTTTGAATATGCTTTTTGCACATGGCATTTGTTTTTATTAACTGAATTCACAGATTATTAAATTGAAATTCACAGATTATTAAATTGAAATTTCCATTTACTTCAATATTTCATAAACCCCAACAAATTCAGTTCAACTTTTACTAATTTAAATTTCCACTTACATTGATAATTCAGAAACCGAACAAATTCAGTTCAACTTTTTAACTCTAGTGTTTTGCTTGAATTAATATGCAATTTACACATTTTTGACTAATTGTTTCACTTGGATAATCATAACTGGGAGCTCTTATCCAGGCTCTTATTCAGCAGCCATATTGTAATTAAAGCAAGGATTTGGGGTTGCTGAAACTGTGCTGGATTTAGTATATTTGACCAAAGTACAACAACTTGCAATGCAACCAGCAACCAAGCTCTGTTTTAATAGGTTTGAAAGTAGTCAAGTACAAAATAGAGATTAAATTTGGCAAGATGGGGGGCTAGCTTTCAGATAAATTGTTTATCTCTTGTTTGATAGCTGGAGAAGAAGTTTGAATCCAAGATTAGAAATTCAATACATTTGATTATGAAAGAGTAAGTTCATATTTCAAACTACCGAGTGAGTATAAAAAAACAACTAAACACTTCGGTATCATTTTTGTGTGGTATATGTGTTTACGCTTGGATGAACACGGCGCATTGTTTACAAGAATGTAAAAAGCGACTTGTGCCAAAGTGGGGGTGAGATCAAAACAACAAAAAAGCAACTTCATCCTGATTAAACTGACGTAACTTTTTAGTGAAAAGGTTTTGAGCAAAATAACTTAGCAAGATTGTTGTTACACCTATCGACTAGATTCTGTGTAAAAATGAGATTGATTTATCAAGTAATCCATGAGTGAGCACACATCAAAGAGCAAATGGTCACTTACAGACCTAAAAAGGACTCTTAATACTTTTGAAAAGTGATCATTTTGTCTTTGACGTGTGCTCACTCAAGCTTGACTCTACAGATCTATCTCATTTTTACACAGAATGTAGTCGATAGGTGTAACAACACCTGTGCCATCTTATTTTGCTCAAAACCTTTTCGTTAAAAAGTTATGCTATTTTAATCACAATGGAGTTGCTTTTTTGTAAGCTTTTGTTGTTTTGACTTCACCCCCACTTTGGCACAATTCGCTTTTTACATTCTCGAAAACAATGCGCAGTGTTCATCCAAGCGTAAACACATACCACACAAAAATGATACCGAAGATGCGGGAGAAGTTACTCTTTCAAAGTATGTATAATAATAATTTGGGGTTCATAAATTGGTTTTCTTTTTAATGACAATTTTCTAAGTGTTTATTATTTTTTTTTAATCACTCAGTAGAAGGGTGACAGTGACAGTTCTCAAATTATGACTCTAAATCTGTAAAGTTTTGACATGAACCTGCAACCAAGAGATGAACATGTAGTCAGGCAGCTGGGTGACTAATGTGTTTAATGCTGTGACTTTTTGGCCAATCTAGATGCGAGGGTAAGCACTGGTTTCTCCAAGCTGGTTCCATCTTTAATGCCAAGGAGGAAATTCTGGATGAAAGAGATCGTCTTTTGAAGTCGTGGTATATAGGCCACATTGAAGACGTAGAATGTTGCTATGTAGCAGCTAAGTGCAGTATGAATTTGGTCTGTATTGCAGATTGACATCTCCTCGGCTACAACTTCAAAGCAAGTTGATTCAGAGACTTCTTTGTTGTTCATTTTGATGAACACAGAGTTTGGGTTTGGGGTCTCATCATCCTGGAAATGGGGGGGGGGGACCAAAAAAAAAAAATCATTATAAAGTGCATGATGTCAAAGTTTCTTTAGTTATCTTGAGAAAGGTAGCAATTTCAACCCAGGTAAATGAATGACCCCTCTTTTTTTTTTTGAAAAATTTGGTTTTGATATTGGTTGCATTTTTGGAAACAGGCAAATATTTTATGATTCTCTCTCTGTTGGTTTATTTATTGGTTGCGAAAATTAACTAATAAATCCCACTTTAGAGTTCAATTGGTTGAACAAACAGCCTCTTACATGAAATATTGGCTTGGAGTCTGGGTAGCAAATTTGGATCTTCTCAAATTTGGCTATCACGTAGTAATCAAAAGTTTCAGCTGGAAACCTGTACCCAAGTCAAATATAAGAACCCCTGGGATTACAAGTGCCCATAGTGTGAATGATCACTGCAATTTAGCTAGAAGATGTTTACCTTGAAAGTCCACATGTCTTTCGGGTCTTCTTTCAACAAGGTCGGCAATTTTACCGCGGCATATTCCAGACCATCTGTAATATGAAACATTGATTTAACATGAATTATTATTATTAATGTAAATCAGTCCGGTATTCATTCCAAGAAGCACCTGTGCATGTGATGACCAAATTAGGCAGCACATGGTTGCATGATCAATAACAAGCCTACAAACTTGAAAAAAAAAAACGATTGGCAAATGGATATTTAAAGCCCTAATTTTGTGACGTTACTTACTAGCTGCTCCCCCATTCGCTGTTTACGTAATTTCCATAAATTTCTATTTTTTTGTGGTTCTTGATAAGGGAATATATTAATTTCGTAGGGGCATGTATATTAACATATGTTTGATGATAGGCCTATTTAGACAGCATATGTGAAATAATTAGCATTTTCCTGAAAAATAAGGCAATTGGATGTTATAGATGTTTAAGGTTTTTATATTGTGACATAACTTGCAAGCCGCTCTTCCTTATAATGGGGGAGCAGCTCGTCACTTGCGAGCTGCTCCCCATTATATGGAAGAGCAGCTCGCAAGTGACGTCACAAAATTAAGGCTTTAAACATCCATAACTTTGTTATTCTTTAGTGAATTTTCTTAAAACCTTCGCTCATATTTGTCTTTTATTTTTCTGCTTTTTTAAAAACCAATTTAATTCCATGATGAACTTGTTATGGGGCAGACAGGACAGAGTGGGAATTGCCCATGTATACATGCATTGCAATGCAATTGTTGCCCGACAAAACAATGTCGGACCATCCTCCATGCATTCACAGAGCCTTTACGCACGCGTCAATTGGGACTGCGCACTCTAGTTTTTTTAATATATCTCTATCATTGTCTATGTGAAAATGTAACCTTTTTTTTGGTGATTTCATGAAACAACAAAATTTCCGAAATTTGTTGTCAAAAACGCCCCTTTTTTGTAACCTTACACACAAGCATGGTTACCCAAAAGATTAATTAGTGAAGGACTGGGGAACAAAGTTGGTATTAGAAAGGACTTAATGCTTGGTAGGACAGAGGGGTCCAGAGAAGAGGAAGACAGTGAACAAAGTGGATCCATGACCTATCAACAGTACAGGAAAGAATATGGCTACTTTCAGGACGGTTTCCCAAAACAGACTTGACAAACTGGAGGAGAGTTGTGAATTTCATTGAAATCATCCGAGTCAAAATAACACTAATCAAAAGCACTATGTAAAGAGTACACCTAAAAGTTGTGCACCTGAAAACGTATAAATTTGAGTCCAGTGGGATCAAGTTATAAAACATCAAGTACATGGATCTACAGTTTTATCTAAACATGCACTTGCCTTTGTTTTCATCCTTCCAAGTTGCTGCCAGGTGCACTTCACCTTTGCTAACCTTGCTCCCCTTAAAGCACTCTGATAAGCCTTGGGCATATTTAGCTAGCCCTTTTTCCAGGAGCTCCACCACCCCTGCTCCTCCATGAATTCTTTGAAATTCTGCAAGAAGCTGAAACAAAAAAACAAAACAAGTCTAATTTTCCACCTTAACATTATGCCGTTTGCACATACGAGTATACATAACAACTAAAACTAAAATCTGTACTCTAGATAAGTTAGACAGACAACCTTTGAACTGTCACGCCTACCATTATTAATATGAAGTTATCATCATAGACTTTTAGTAGGCTTTCATTAAGACCTCCACAACGAGTGAATCCAATTTGTCATGTGACCTCATTTCAAATTTATGGAAATAAAAACAATGTTGCAATAATGACTTTGGGCCGACATCTATTTTTTTAATCATTTAACGACTTCTTAAACTGGTATTAGTTGAGACATATACGCGACATCCGACATCGTACTTAGAAATGTCATATTTATGTCGATATAATGACATTTGGCTAACATCTTTTTTTCCAACCATTTACCAACTTCTTTATTTGTGACCAATTGCGACATCGATACAACATCGGCGCGACATCGAATTTAAGATGTCATACTCATGTTGCAATAATGACATCGGCCCGACATCAATTTTGAACTATTTATAGACGACCCGAAAACATACCTCCGGCAACCACCTACTTTGGGCGGAGACATAAACAAGTGACCTACCTCATGTTCTGTAAACAGCCAAGGATAGTTTTCCTTGATCCCCTGTAGAGATATAACCTTCTTTACTATTTCCTTTCTTCTGTCTGCAAGTGTTATTTCCATTAGGTGTGAGACTGCTTTGTAATCTGGACGCTTCTTTAGTATCTCCAGCTGAAGCCACTTCTTGTGTCTCAGTATGGAGATATCATCTTCTGAGGAGGGTCTTGCTGGTAAATAGTTCTGCATTCCCCACATGGGTAATAGCGTGGTGAGCTGTTCTTCTCTTTGGCAGGGGTACTCTTAGGTAATACTTGGGTCAGTGCCTTTCTCTTCCTTGCTTTTACCACTAGCATTTCTCTGATTTCTGGATCCCTCTTTCTTGCATTTTGGAACTTTCTTTGAATCTTGTCAGCCCACAGTTGCTGAAAATGTACAAAATTTAACATTATGAATACTAATGCAAGGGAACCTTGAACCCATGTACATGTACCACTCTCAATGATCATTCAATATTCGACACAACCTGGACAGCAACTCTATGGGTGCATTTACTTTGTAAATTGCATTTGCAAAGTCATGTGATTTCTTGAAAACAATTCATGATTTTCAAAGTTTGAACCATCACAAAAGTCTGCAATGATCCCATCCTGTGATTTATGTCCATTGAATACCTCAGCGAAAACATCATCCTTACTAAGCAAGGCCTTCAAGGTATCAGTGATGGGAACATATTGCATAGTGTTGGGTTTGCCTTTATTATCATAACCTAGTACAAATTCGACAGGTTGAATATAGTGGAAATGCTCTGCAGCATATTCATCAATATTTGCACCTGCAGAGAAATGGTTCAATGAATTTTCAAAAGTAGTTTGGCCCAGTGCATCTGTCAGACCCAATTGTTTGAGGTCCTGCATATTTGCACCGCTTCTATGTAGAACATCCATAACCTTCCTTGATATTTCCTCACGACACAACTCAACAATGTCTGCCACTCCATCTGCAACAAAACTGCAGGCCTTCCTTGTAGACTTGTGCTCTTCTCTCAGACCAAGCAAAAAGGAACTAACCTCATGATTAGCATCAATATCAACTACCTCTGGTTCCTCCATATCAACATTGGCAAGGTCATCATCATCAACAATGTCATCAACCTGATCTACTGCACCATCATTTTCGCCATCAACAGCTTCATCCCGTCTCTGCCGTACAGTACAATGTTGCATCCAAAACTCCATATGCTGGCTTTTGACATGTTGCAAAAGAGTCCTAATAGATTTCAGTAATTTGTAACAACCATCAATAGTGCAGTGAAGCTGTCTATTGCTATGCCCATGTTTAAAATGCTTATAAAGTGCAAGATATCGCTGAGTTTGGAAATCGCAAAAAGTACAGGCAAACCTCATTATGTGTGTATTATGATAGTCTTCCTCTTCGAATGTGCACTGATATCAATGTTTACAAAGGCAATAGTCATGCATCATGTACACTTTGTTGATTTTTCAGGGGTATGTTTTACCAAATCACGAGTATTTAAAGTGCCCAGACATTCTTTGTCTTTCCATGTGTGTAGGGCTTACAAAATGTATCTGTGGGAGAAAAAGAGAAGTGCATATATGATTGAAATTATTTTACCTCCATAGACTGCAGTGTTAACTTAATGGTACCCAGGTACTCTTATTATTCAGTCATCAATATCTCGGGAAATTAAACGACCGATTAGCTTCAAAATCTCAGGGGATTCCTGTCTGACCCAAAGGTTTGCAATTATGATTACAGCATTAGCTGGAAGAGTAATTTTTTTTAAGATCCTAAACGAAGTTAACCAATGCCTTTAAACAATTTAGGACTTTTTGTGCATGTCAAGTTCTATAAAGGCCTATGCCTGTATCATGGGAAGCAAACCTTCAAAACTTTACTATTTTACAACTGTGTCCGTTGATCTTTAACACACACATATACACACATATCTGGGGTGTCGAACCTTTTTAAGACGCAGGTCGCAATGGTTGAATCCAGACCCGTTACAGGCCACAAGTAGTGGCCTAACAAGATGATAACATTATAATAATGTGACTATCTTAATGTCAATATCTTGTATTCAATTCAGCAGAATTTATTTGAATTGGTTGCAAATAGGCTACATGTATATGACTGAGATATTCATGCATTTTTCTTCTGTATATTTTGAGATTTGTGTGCATTTCATTTAAGGCGTTTGGGGGCCCCATCAAGGTTAAACACCCCTGACCTACATCAAAAGATAATACGCTGCTGGATCTAGTAAACTTTATGCAAACTTCTGGAACACTTACCGGTACTCTGAACTTGAAGCCATGCCACACGACTTTGGATATGATGTTACTGTTCGATTCAGAGGTTCTGAAATGATCAAAAATAGAGTTAAAGTGAAATTATTGTTGTGTCATGATAGGGAATTGTGCAAGAAAGTCTCTCAAAGTGATTGGGAAAGATTGATAACAATTCACCTAAGAATTGTTGTGTGCTGTGAGGTTTTGGAATCAACAAATTGATAAGAAATTAACCCAATTCTGTTGAGAACATGCAGTGCTGCACACAAAAATGCAGGACTACAAATGTTCGGCTCGAACATTTCAACGGTTTTTTGTCATATTATGACTATGATGGCATTTGAAGAGCAATTCTTTGCAGTGGACCTTTCTACTATAATATTCTACCTAAATACCATGAAAATAATTTGAAAGCTCACAATAATTTTGATCACCTTTCCCACTACACTAGATTCTCTTTAAAGGAGGGCTCCAGGCTGAAATTCAGATAGTTTGAAATGTACTGTAAAATATAACAAGTACAACACTAAAAATTTCATCAAAATCGGATGAAAAACAATGAAGTTATGATTTTTCTCAGTTTTGCATTTTTTCGATAAAACAGTTCTGTGCATAGTCTCATGCATATTTAATGAGCAAGCTGATGATGTCATTGATCCACTATTTCTTTTGTATTAAATTAATAAATATTTATATGAAATCCTATTTATTTCATTTTGTTCATACATGTCATGTGTATAAAAAATCTATCCCTTATATTGACATAAGTTACAGCAATGATGATTTTAAACATTTCATAAGGAGTTATCCCTTTATTTTTTATTCTTGGAGCAGAAAATTTGAATAATTGTTATTTCATATAGTAAAATACAAAAGAAAAAGTGAATCAATGACATCATCAGCTTGCTCATTGAATATGCATGAACTCTGCATAGAACTGTTTCATCGAGAAAATACAAAACTAAAAAAAAATCATAACTTTGATCCGATTTGGATGAAATTTTCAGTACAGTAGATCGATTTACTTGTTATATTTTACTCTACATTTCAAATCATCTCAATTTCAGCCTGGAGTCTTCCTTTAAGCTTTACAGTATGTACCGGGGTACTCATCCTTTCTTCGTATCAAAAGTTCTTGTCCACCCCAGTTCAACAGCTGAAGCATGTTCAAAGGTAAATTTAATTTGCATGCCTTTTTTCTTTCTCACTTACGAGTGATGCAAAAAAAAAAAAACAAGAACAAAAGAAACAAAAACCCAAAAGGGGGGGGGGGGTGGCACCTCGCATAAAAGTAAGTAGATAAACTGCACTGAAACTAGATGGAGGGTGAAAAATCCTAATCCAGCCGGTCAGATCAAACGATCAGCACAGGGCCTCCCCACGATCGCGATGACCATGTGACTGTGTTTGAGAGAAAATTTGTATTAGATCTAGATCTAGGTAGATCTAGATCTAACTTCGTGCTAAACAAAATTGTAGAACTAACGTTAGAGGCTACGATGATCGTGAAATCGTACCTCAGGGTGATCGTGCAATGAAGCAGAATATGAGCTTATGTTATGGATGCCCCCCTCACAAATAAAGCCCAATTTTGACCATAGCTAGCGCTCTTAAGCTAAAGACAGGTCTAGGTCACCCTGCAATAGATCTCGACCAAATGTTATGCGGCATAAGTTAAGCCTAGATTTAGATCTAGGCCTAAGTTAGATCTAGATTCTATAATCTGAATCTGAATAGTTCCGTCAGCAATAGTCTATGTCGAGTCCTGACACATCTCGCTAACTGTAACTTAGTGAAGAGCACGTGTGGAGTGGCTCGTAATTAATCAAATTTCAATTTATGTTTGATGTGCATGCCTAAGTTAGATCCACTCAATACCGAAAAAGTTAGTTAGTAGGGTCTAGTAATATATTGACCTCGTAATCCAACCCCATTGACTGTAGCTAACGTTACATGTTAAAAATAGGAAGATTCCGGCAGCCCCCCCCCCCCCTATTTTCAAATCCTGTAAACTGTATCCGCCACAGCTGCTTTTGTAGCAGGGTCTAACGTTAGACTAGATCTAGAGTCTAGATCTAGAGGTCTAGAGTCTGAGTATAGATAGGGTGACTGCATACACAGCTAAAAGTTCGTCCTTTTGCCTCACACTCACACACGCAAAAATGGTCATGGTTTTGAGGGGAAAATCAAAGTTTGACGCATTTCCGACATGTGATCCCATTGTTCAATTTTAATGTAGAGTATATTTGGTACCAAACAAAAGAGAATTTAATGCTCTATTAGAAAAAATATGAGACTCTAATTATTGTAATATTACTGCATGTATGAGGATGTAAAGAGTGAAAATCTCGTAGCATATCTCATTCATCGCGGTCCTGCCGAACCGAACCATTGGTTCCGTAGGCCTACAGTCCCTCGCAGAAAGAGGTCCCCAGACTTCAGTCTCTATAATCGGAGGTCTAGTGGAGCCAGACGTAGTCTCAGTGGAACCGACGATTAGAGAGACTGAAGCTTTCGGTCTAAGCGGGTCTAACGTTAGAATAGATCTAAAGTTAAGCCTATTTCATAAGATTTGCACGCACAGTGGCCAACCATTATTCATTAACAAAACTCTAACTTAGGCCTAGACTACTCTTAGTTATCAATGATAGCGCTAGATCTATATAAGAAACAATTTATTATTATTATTATTATTATTACTCTGTTAGGCCGCTGGAGCAGGCGGGGAAAATGACAATGAAGGGGGGACCAAAAGCTACGCACTTTGTGGTTCGCGGCTTATAACGTTAGATATATAGATCTCTAAGTCACATAGATCTAGGCCTAGATCTAGATCTAGATCTAATTCAGTATTTTACTGTAGATTCTTTTATTTTTTATTCCATCTGATGTCATTTGTTGCAAAAATCATGGCATAAAACTCACAATGATTACGGAATTCGCCGCGAGATCGAGACCCTCTCTTCCGTTGCTGTCCGTACACAATGGGTCCTGAACTTCTAACGTAACTTAAAGGCAAAGCTAAAGTTACGCACTCTAGGCCTAGATCTAGAATCTAGGATCTATTTAAAGTTTGATTTAACACTTCTAAATCTAGTTCTAGTTAGACTAGATCTATTTGTTTTCTTCCAAATTTTCGTGATTAATTATAAAATTGTATGATATATAGAATCTAGATTAATAAAATTCTACCTTTTGACACCTTGCTTCTGCTTTTAGCCGTAAAACAAAGGGATTTTGAAATTTGAACTAAAACCTTCTGTGTAGTCACGGCGCCTGTATTAAGTGAATTCTGATAGTTTGGGCTCCATACAATTTTGCGCGTACCGGTATGCCGCAGTGCGTGAGCTTCAAGACCGTACCCGCGTAGCTTTAGGACCCCCGACCATACCGTGCATTTCAATTTCGATCGTCACCTAAGTTAGAATTCTAGTGCAGGACCACGAATGCAAATTAAATAAAATTACACATATTCATGAATGACACTAATTCAACCTTTACAAAAATTATTATAGTGTAAATATGTAGGCTTGTCTGGTAGATTTAACTTAAAAAAGAAGACATTTACAGCTTACCTCAGCTCAGCACATTCCTCTTCAATTCAAGGCGCGGCATCCTTAAATTCAGTCCATGCTATGCAGTTGGAAACCCGTTGTGCGGATACGGTAACTACCGGTATGTAAAATTAGTATTTCACCAATTAATTAGTCATCCAATTAGTCGAGTGCATGATGATTCGTCAAAAGTTGTCGTAATGATGAAGTGCATTCGTCAATCATCGCTACTAAAATTAGTCAAAGATTATCACTCGTCGTGCATTAGTATATGGTCCAGGCGCGGATCTACGGGGGGGGTTTAGGGGGTTCAAACCCCCCCCTTGGGCGGCCCAAAAAAAAAAAAAAAAAAAAAAAAAGGAAAAAAAAAAAGAAAAAAAGAAAGAAAAAAGAACGCACGCTGTAGAGAGAAACCCTTTCAAGTGCAAATATTGTGAGAAGATATTCAACTCATCTGGTAACTTAACCAAACACATGATAACTCTGGATATAACTGTGTATTAAACTGTTACTTGATTTAAAAAGACGTTATCATGCACTGCTTTTTATGGTCTCCATTGTGTTAATAGATGCCAGGAAAACATCATTTACGGGGTTCAAATAAACACCCCCCAAAAAATCGGCTCGCCGCTTCGCGGCTCGTTGACGATGCTCCGCATCGTCATTATTTTGGTCAAACCCCCCCCTTAGCAAAAAGCTAGATCCGCCCCTGTGGTCAAAATATGATTAGACCCTAACTTAGATCTAGTCCATTTAATAGTAAGATTAAACGAGAACTTACCGTTTGAAGTTTGATCTTTATTTTATGAATATTTAGGAGACCCTAGTCCATTTAATGACATAATATAGTCGACAATCTCATGAAACTAGTCCAGTACCGTATTTAAAAGAAGACTAATTATTTTGATTCACTGGACTAATTTTGTCAGAAGAATGACCAACTTACGTTTTCAGTGTGTTTGTCTAGATTAAAACAATATTTTGAGGGGTTTTCCCCATATTGCATTGTTTGAAGCCATAGTGTATTGGCTGTCATGTCAAGCTTCTGTTGTCTGAATTGCTCCAATTCATCTCCCAATAGTTTAATTTTAACTAAATTTTCTCTGGTATCTGTATTGTTCCGACAGTCTTTCTAAATTAACTATCTCAGTCTCAAAGTCCTTTTCTACAATTCCTTCCTTCTGTTTGTGTCGAATTGCATACATAATTGTAACCGCCTGCAACTTCATCAACAAAGTCTCAAAAAACAACTGGTCATTATTTGTGAATTTCAGATCTTCTTTACTAACACGTTCAAATTATTTACCATCAAGACAGTCAACATTAAGGTACTGTGAGGAAACTTCATTTACCTTCTCCTTAAAAAGATTAACAACTTCAGACTTTTTCAAAAATGAGTTATTAAACTTCCAATAGTTAAGTCTCTTATGGCATTTATCTAACACAATGCCTAAACTGATCATTGAATGATCAGTGCGATAGCCAGAACCAATTTCAAATTTTCTGAATAAGGAAAATATATCTGAAGGCATTAAAAAGTAATCCAACCTACTTTGCTTCAATGGTGTAGGATGTCGCCAGGTATAGGATTTTGTATCAGGATGAGGTTGACGCCATGGATTTTTTTTCTTCAAGTACCTTTTCCATTGTTTTTTGTTACTAAATCGAAGATATTTAAAAGTATCTAACTCCATACTCTGTACCAGGTTCTAATCATCACAAGTAATTTTGTGAGGATCATCATATTCTAGTATAACTGTATTTCTATACAACTACAACATTCTGGGAAGTCACTATTTGGCCCATACAACATTGCAATCAGTGAAAATTATAGAAACTTTCAGTAGGCCTAACACTCTTTTTATTAACAAATGTCCATTTTATGGGTGTTTCCATTTACTGTACCACTTCTTTCTGACCTACCTGACACACTTTAATCTGACACACTTTTTTCCTATTCATTTTCTACACAGAGGCATTTTCAAGAGCCATGATCTGTGATTGGCTTTTTTGCTAGTGAATATTCATGATTATGCAAATTATTAAGATCGCAAGCACAGTTCATATCCTTTGTTTTGGTCTTGCGAAAAATACGATCAACTTTTCAAAAAGTTCCTGAAAATGACACTTTGAGCGAGAAATTTTTATAATGAGTCAGCTTTGTAATTTCTGAGGTATGCATGTTGATTTGGTCATATTGAAATGTTTTGAAACGGACGTATATTTGTTCTCAGGACCATGTTTTGAGGGGGTAACAGGGTTGATTTTTCCCCCCAATGACGGTGATCGCAGCTATATGTTACTGCACGACTGCTAGCCACGGCTGTCGGGCCGGAGCCACTCCGCGCCACGGTCAGCTGATCGACCTGCTGGGGCCTAATCATGCAACATTGTGTCTGCACAGGACTTGTTTGTAGCGTCAGAATTAGAAGTTCAGCCGTAGGTCTAGGCCTACATTAGTATAAGTTGTACAGTGTTTCTGCACATGGTAATGTAGGCCTGTAGAGCTACGGCTGAACTTCTAATTCTGATGCTACAAACAAGTCCTGTGCAGACACACGTTGCATGATTAGGCCCCAGCAGGTCGATCAGCTGACCGTGGCGCGGAGCGACTCCGGCCCGACAGCCGTGGCTAGCAGTCGTGCAGTAACATATAGCTGCGAACACCGTCATCAGGTCATTGGGGGGAAAATCAACCCCGCTACCCCCTCAAAACATGGTCCTGAGAACAAAT